>PVJC01001110.1:0-101045 GCA_004026665.1 Murina feae | reverse complement strand
TATTAAAAAAATTCCTCCTCTTTCTCTCAAGAAAGATTTTTTTTGTCACAATTAATCATGAGAGTATCTGGGGCAGAGAGCAGCCTAATTTGAGTTGGATACATAACTTCGGGTGGACTCATCTGAAAGGTTAACAAATTGATTCAAGTCAGGACACACTTAGCAGGCGCTTACTTCATGTCAGGTGAGTGCTGAGCACCTGCAGACAGAGGCCGCGGTGCTGGGAGGTGTGGATGCAGGGGCAGGAGGGCATGAATAGCTCTTCCTCTGGGTCTTCCTGCTCCTTTCATGTCCACCTCTGAGGCTCTTACCCCAGGTATATAATCACCTGCTCCTCTCTCTGTCTCTCTTCTTTCTCCTCCCCTTCCTCCTCCCCTCTCTCTCAGACTGAATGGGAGCAGGAGACCAACCAACACCTTTGGTGCCTAGAGATGGCAAGATGGAAGGACTGCTTGTCAAGTGAATAAACAAGTGAGTGAGTGAGTGAGTGAGTGAGTGAGTGAATGAATGAATGAATCTGGCCTAGATTGTTCGGAAGAGGTAAAAACCAGAACAGGAAGACCATCCAGGGAGGGACTGAACTCTTAAGGGAATTTAGAATTCTCCTAAGAAACTTCCTGAGGAAAACATAACCTTATGAGCAGGCTGAGTGGCGCAGGAGGGAGAAGCCTCATAAAGGATCTGGGTGCCTCTCCGAAGAACTTATGGAAAGTGGAGAAGAACTAGGAAGGGGGTGTATTGAGTCTCAGAGCCTCTGGGTACAATTACATGCAGCGAGAAAGCGGGTTCCCACACGTGACTGTCTTGCTCACAGTAGAGTGTCAGTCTTTTCTCAGAGCCTGTCAGCTCCGTAATTCAGTGCGGCGAGCGCCGAGGGATCCGCAGAGCCAGCGTGGGGTTCCTCTGTCCGCGTTGACTGCCTGTCATCTGCCATGAGTGTTGGGGTGGCTTTCTGCTTGAACACCAGAAATACCCCCAAGTTAAAAAGTTTTCGTAGTCACTTTAGTACGTAAGGAAACTGCTTGCACATCGGTTCGCAGAAATGGGGTCTGTGACACTACATTGTGATTCGAATTACAGCTGAAAATAAGTGGGCTCTTCGGAAGGGCGAGGAACCAAGTCCTGGACAGGGAAATGGCTCGGGAGGCTCTGCTGAGCAGGTGCGGCTGCTCTCTGTTCAGTGATTTATCAATGTGGCCCCGAATCTGCTGAGCAATGCACCTGTGCACGTTGATAAATGGCCGGTGTAGCCTTCCCTAGCTCTCTCCCCTTTCAAAGGCATTCTGCAGACTTCATCGTGTCCTGTGTTTAATTAGGACCTCCAGCAGGACAGACTATATATATATATATATATATTTTATTGATTTCAGAAGGGAAGGGACAGGGGGAGAGAGAGAGAGAGAGAGAAACATCAGTGATGACAGAGAATCATAGATCGCTTGCCTCCTACACAATCGAATCGAGCCTGCAACCCGGGCAAGTGCCCTGGCCAGGAACCAAGCCATAGCCTCCTGGCTCATAGGTGGACGCTCAAACCACTGAGCCACACCAGCCGGGCAGGACAGACTTTTTCTTTTTAGAGAAGAGGTGCTCCTCAGCACAGGCGCTGGCAGGCAGGACTTCTGTGTCATAAGTGGGATCCAGCCACAGGAGAGACACCAGGAGCTTGTGGGGCCTGTTTTCTGCACCCAAAGGCCTCTCCTCTCTGTGTTCTTACCAGGTTTTCCTCACAAAACTTCTGGAGCTGCATGAACCCGTGATGTGGGGAAGAGCAAGGAGCCAGACCAGCCCTGCCTCTGCCCCTGCCCCCGGGGTCTTCGGTCTGACGCTGGCTGAAACCCCGGGGCTCGGCTTCATGCGTGCATTCATTTTTGTGCTCATTCATCTGCACACGTTTACTATGGCCACTGTGCTGGGTCCTAAGAACCCACTACTGGGTCAGGTCAGTGTCTGCTCTCCAGCATGTGACCTGGTGGGAAGGCAGCTTGGGAAGCGTGGCACCCCCAGTGGCAGGAGAAGCAGGTGCATTGAGCCCAGGCAACAAAGACTAGTTCACGTCCAGGGAATGCTGGAGGTTGCTGTGCCTTCAGGTTCGGTGTTGGGGAGAGGACTAGCCGGGAAGCTGGGGCGGGCTGCAGATCCAGGTCCCACCGGCCTTGGCTGTCGTTCTATGGAACTGGGATGTTTTCCTGAGGCTAATGAGGAGGCCACTGTCCGTCTATGGTGCAGTTTGTGGTTTGGGCTTTGTGTTTTGTTGTTTTGCTTCTGTTTTGCTTGGTTGACTTATTTTCCTGTTGATGCCGTGTGGAACAGAGTTCTGTGTGAGTACATATGTAGGAGAAGCATTCCAAACACTGAATTATTGCCCATTAGCACACATGTCCTTTTAAATGTTTACTTTCTGATTATGCTAACAATATATTTATTAGGGTAAATAAAAATGTACAAATGTTTTTAAAATACTCATAACCCAGTTACACTTCCTAAGTGTATTTCATCGGAATTAGAACTCACTGCCATCTCAGCACCATCCTCACCATCCGCTCCTCTATCCTCTACATCACCGTGGCGAACATCTCTCAGGCGATGGTTTCAGCAGGGGGCTGTGTCAGAGCCTAGTCAGGTTTTAAAACATTGTACAGATACTGCCACGCTTCCTAGAAAATACTATATCCATTTACCAAGAGGTGATGAGGCTGTCCATTCCCCTACATCCATACAAAGCCTTAGTAGTGTCTCCCTTTTAAATTTTTCTCAGTGGTATAGATCAAAAGTATTTTATTTACATGTTTTTTAAAATATATTTTTATTGATTTTTTTACAGAGAGGAAGGGAGAGGGATAGAGAGTTAGAAACATCGATGAGAGAGAAGCATCGATCATCTGCCTCCTGCACACCTTCCACTGGGGATGTGCCTGCAACCAAGGTACGTGCTCTTGACCGGGATCGAACCTGGGACCCTTGAGTCCGCAGGCTGATGCTCTATCCACTGAGGCAAACCAGTCAGGGCTATTTACATGTTTTAATGGCTAGTGATATAGATGGGAGTTTCCTGTTTGTCAGTGTTTGCAGTTTTTCTTCTTCATCTTCTGTGGAGGAATGGCCTATTCATTTGCTTGGCCCCCTGATGTTTAGTTTTTACTCATTAGGAGTCCCTCAGATATTGGTATGTTGACTTTTAAAACTTAAATAAATTATTCAATAGGTATATTAATAATTTTATACAATGCATAATATATATTATAATTTTTCAGAAGAAATTATAGTTTGACAGCACGTACCTACACATTTACATTACATTATATTAAGGAAACACTTACATTATATTAAGTAAAAGGAATTAGAAAAATAATGTGCACAGCATAATCCAGATATGGAAGCAATGTGCATAAGACAAAAAAAACATAAGAAGGGGGAAAGTCTGAACACCGTATACTAAAATTGAAATAGTGGTCCTAAGTGGTAGCATTACAGGTGACTTCTGTTTTTTCATGGAATAGTAACTTTTTAATTCATATCATATGTTGCAAATATTCTCGCTCATTCTGGTGCTTGTCTTTGGATTTTACTTATGTCTTTTGCTACATCAAAGGTTTAAATGCTGATGCAGTTAAGTGCATAAATCTCTTTCTTAATAGCTTTGAGGTTTTGTGTATGGCTTATTATGGCATTTTCCACCCCAAGATTATAAAATTACCCTCCTCGATTTTATTCTAGTTCTATTGTGATATGTATTTTTTATTTACGTTTTTAACCATTAGAGATTCATTTTTATGGGAGGAGTGAAATACGAAACGCACGTTAATTTTGTCCCAAATACATCACAAGTGGCCCCACGCCTGTTCATTGGCCAGCTCATCCTTTTTGCCCTTGATTTAGAACGCCTCCTTTATTGTCTAGAACAGTTCCTAACAACTGGAGTCTGTCCCTAAATTCTCTGTTCCACTGATTTGTTGGTCCATTTATGTGCTAATGTGTTTTCATGATTTCTGTAGCTTCATAGCACAATTTTAAAGCACAACGTTATGGCACTTCCTTGAATAGAAAAATGGTGAAAAATAATGGCGGGAGGAAGCAAGAGAAAGATAAACAGAAAGTACCGAGTCGTCGCTGGGAGTAGGGGAGACAAGGAGAATCAGGAGGCACATAAAGGGGCTTCCACAGCAGCAGTCCTGCTCTAACACTTAAGCAGGGGGCCCAGCTCAGAGGTGTATGCGCTCTTATTATGTTCTAGGGGACTGGTGTACGAAGATTCATGCCCTGAGGGTGGGTAGGGGTCCCTCAACCCGATCTGCACCCTCTCCAATCTGGGAGCCCTCAGGGGAGCCCTCTCCAACCCGGGAGTTACTGTCTGTCTTTGCCATCATGTGAGCGAATCATCTGAGACCCCCCAACCCATTTGGTTTGTTGCTCACAGAATAATAGAGGCTTTTTTTTCTTTGCTTCATTGGTGGAGATTTCCTGAAAGTGTTAGGATATCTTCCCCTTAATTTTTCCTAGACACTCAGATTTTACTTATGTCTCTCACCTTTGCTTTCCCACCACAACAGTAACTTGCTCCAGGCTCACTTTGCTCTAGGGTCTAGGAGATCTGTCTGCCACCAGAACTACCATTCTCAGAATTCCTGATGCTTCCCATGATCTTGGTTTTCCCTTCCTGCTCTGTCTCTGTCCCATGGCCTCCCACTCTGCCAAGTTCCCCAAGCCGCTCCACTCTCTACCTGCTCTCCCTCCCTGTTCTCTGCCTGGCGGCTTGGGGGAGGGACTGAGGGAGTCACGTCCCCCCAAGCTGCCAGCTCTCTCACTCTGCTCTCCACCCAGTGCCTGTGTATGCAAATTAACCTGCCATCTTTGTCAGGTTAATTTGCATACTCACTCGTGATTGGTGAGTGTAGCAGAGGGATGGTCAATTTACATGTTTCTCTTTTATTATATAGGGTTATTATGCTTTATAGCCAATGTTATCTATACTCTTTACAAGTATCAATTATCTCATTTTAACAAAAATAATTGTGAGAGTTTCTGATTCAAGATGGTGGACTAAGATGATGCTAAAACACCTACTTTCTGCTGCAAACTCCTAGTCTTGAGAAAAACGCACATACAGTCTCAAAAATAAGAACGAGATGTCCTTGTAGTTTTTAAGGCCAAGCTCCTGAGAGAGAAAGGAGAGTGCAAGGAGCAAAGTGGAGGGAGTAGAGCTAAGACCATGCAGCTGGCCCCAGGGTTGCAGGCCAGAGCATACCTCCCAGGTGAAGCCTCGGATCAGAAATCCGCCTCCTCCCCACCTAGGGCTGCACCCAGACCCCTGCACCTGGTCATCAAGAGGACAGGACTTCGCGATGGGGCGATGGGGTGATGGGGTGGAGGCCAGCCCAGCTCAGGGCCCAGCAGGTGAACACAAAACCAGGAGGCACAAAGCACTGAGGAAAATTGCCGCCGTCCAGGACTAACGGACTCCACAAAGGAAATCACTTCCATTTGAGGGGAAGGAGATCAGAGAGAACCTTCCAGAAGGACGAGGGCTGTAACAAGTGTGGTAACAGATGGAAAGGAGTCAAGAAGGGAGCTGCGACCGGGACACGAGAACTGAAACGATGTCATGAAAAGGACGTGGCGATGAGAAGGAACCAATTAGAGATCTTAGACATGAAGTGGGGAGTTAATGAAATTTTAAAACTCAATCGAGAGACAGACCCGAACGCTGATCGGAGCTGAAGAGCGAAGAAGTGAGGCCACAAAGATCAAACGGAACATAGCCAAGAGGAGATAAGAGGTTTAAAAATATGAAAGAAATGTTGAGAGGCATGAAAGGGAGACTCCAAAAGCTTGCATATAGGTCTGATAGGAGTTCCAAGAGGATCCAGAGATAACAGAGAAGAAGGCCTCGAGCCCTGACTGGTTTGGCTCAGTGGATATAGCGTTGGCCTGTGGACTGAGGGGTCCCAGGTTCGATTCTGGTCAAGGGCATGTACCTTGGTTGCGGGCACATCCCCAGTAGGGGGCGTGCATGAGGCAGCCGATTGATGTTTCTCTCTCATCGATGTTTCTGACTCTCTATCCCTCTCTCTTCCTCTCTGTAAAAAATCAATAAAATAGATATTTTAAAAAAAAAGAAGGCCTCGAAGAGATTGCCGAGAAAAATGTCACAGAACTTAAATAAACCGAGAGGCCCCTGATCTGAAAATTCTAGCAAGTGTTAAGCAGGATAAATAGATAATTCTATACATGGATCCTTGATGGTAAAACTCAAAACAAAGAGAAAATTCTTAAAGGTACTGAGGAGAGAACTTTCCAGAAAGGAGAGAGAGCCAGCCCTCCTTTGGAGATCACATGGCCGGACCGTCACTGCCCAAGGCCACGTCTCAGCTCCATTCCTTCCACTTGTGTGGCCTGGAGCCTATTTTTCTGCCTCGGTTTCCGTGAAAGAGGGATGCTACTGTCTCCCTTATAAAATTGCTATCGGGATTAAATGGCTGAATCCATGCGAAGCACTCAGAACAATTCTTGACCCTTTGTAAGAGACGGAGATACGCTCACTTTCATTAACTGACCGTGTTTATTGTGCTTGTTAATGCCAAATGCCTCCTAAGCGACACGGAAGACAAAGGGGCTTAGTGCAGCCCACATCTGCTGGTGAGTGAGGTCTTCTCAGGGGACTGGGAAGAGGAGAGAACAAAATCTGTATTTTCCGATCCCTCACCACACGTGAGGGGGTTTTCACACGTCACCTCATTAAATCTTTGCAACACCTTGAGATGAGTCATAATATCGTCATCGTTCAGAAGAGAAAACTGAGGCGCTGAGAGGCTAAGGAGTTGGTCCATGGTCCTGAGCCAGGAAGTAGTGGAGCTAGTGGAACCAGACTGCAGGCCCCAAAGCCCACTTTAAAAAAAAAACACAACACCTCTTTCTTTTTATTTAATCCTCACCTGAGGATACTTTTTTCATTGATTTTTAGAGAGCATGGAGAGAGGAGAGAGAGAGGGAGGAAGAGAGAGAGGAGAGATGTGAGAGGGACACATCCATTGGTTGCCTCCCACATGCACTTCAACTCGGGCCAGGGATGGAACCATCAACCTAGGTACATGTCCTTGACCATGAATCAAACCCTTGAGTCTCCGGGCCAACGTTCTAACCACTGCACCAAACCAGCCAGTGCAAAGCCCACACTCTTAAGAGCCCCCATGGAAAGACAAGCGCTGGGGGACACAGGGATCCTGGCCTTGGGTCTGGTGCTGAAGCCCCTGTCCTCAGAGGCAGCTCCTCTGACCTCAGAAAATGTAGCACTCCCTGGGATCAGGAAGAAAATAAGCCGTCCTGGTTCCTTACAACAGCCGCAATAACCAACATGACATTGCGAAGGGCACGCCAATATGTGTAATCTCCCTTGGCAAGTTGTTAAGTATTTATAGAAACATCCTCTCCTGGCCCTGCCTAAGGGAAGTACTGTATCTAATTTCCTCTGGACACAGGTGCTGGGAGGAATCAGAAAGATAATCTGTCATCATAAACAGCAATAAATAGTCACCCTGAAAGACGTGCTTGTTTAGCTAACTCGCTTGAATATTAACAGATTTTCTTTTCATGGTGTCTTTGTGGAGATAAGCGCTGGGGGTCATGAGTTGGGAAGGTGTTGCGTTCCGGAGATGGGGGTGGGAAGGCGCTCAAGGCTGGAGGCAGTGCCCCATGAGCTCAGGATACAGACCCAGGATCGGCCGGGAAACCACAGACAACGGGAAGAATGGGTAATTTCCAGGAACAAAGCACTCTGACGACCACAGGGGCTAAAGGCACACAGGAGTCCTTAGCATTTGTCTTTCAGATAAAATGCAGTCTCCCTGAACTTGAGAACCCTGAGAGCTGGGCTCCCATGTTCCCTTCCACTAGACGACATAGGTTGTCCCCACGTGTAAAAGGGAAGAGCAGGTTGGAGCAAATTATTTCTGGGGCTGAGTTTGATCTGACAACTAAAAAGGGCCCTGGGAAGAGATGATAGTCCATGGGCCCTTCGTCCCCCCAGAGGTTCAGAGCCAACCTAAACCTTATCAACGGCTTACCTGATCCAGATGCTCCTACACAGAACCAGAGAGAGAGAGAGAGAGAGAGAGAGAGAGAGAGAGAGAGAGAGAGAGAAATATCAGAGTGAGAGAGAAACATCAATCAGCTGCCTCCCACATGCACTGACGGGGGATGGAACTGGTGAGCCCTGGGTGCACAGGACGAAGTTCAACCAACTGAGGCCGCCGACCAGGGCTATATTTGCTTCTTTATGGTCACGGCTGTCAGGCTGTCAGGCTCCAGTTCACTGGCGGGGAGGAGGTGTATCACCTCGGAACAGCATGTGCGGCCTCCAACGATGGTGTTGGAGACGAACCAGCACAAGGGGCTCTTCCAGGACCTCGTTTCATCGGAGCTTCCGTGCACATTCCTTGCATGCCACTTAGTATTTCCACCAGCACCTCAGCAAGAAAAAATAATAAAATAAAACAAACAGAAGACATCAGGGGAAAAGCTTTCCCAGACAGTGAAATAACACCAAACGACACATGGAGAATCGTCAGGGGAAATAAGCCTGCTACTCCTGGCAGAGGAATCTCACGCGAGCAGAACCCTGCGTCCCCCCTGAGGTCACACGGCTCTGAGCCTCAGATCGCCAAGGTCAATAAAGGGCTCCACTGAAGATCCAGTTCTCCCCGGAATAACGACTCTCGGGGCTGGGCGGCAGGGCTGGCCATGGTGCCTCTCAGCAGAGGGCTCTGGTCTCGGGTTTATGAGTCTCATGGTCTTTGCAGCCCCAGCATTTAGCAGAGTGCCTGGCACACTGTAGATGCTTCATAAATGTTTGTCAAAAATACATCCCAGGAATCCCATTTGCTATGAATGGACCCCTCCTTGCCTTGTGAGCAGGAGAAAGAAGGGGAGGGGGAAAACACCTTTCAGATTTAGTAACATATTATTGGTTTCATCGCTTCTATCAGGAAGCGAAAGTTAGGAATTGTGCAGAAAAGAGATCGCACAGTAGGGCCGAGACTGCTGTCTTTGGAAAGGCCTGCCACGTGGGCCCTCGGCTGGCGTCTGATAGCTCGAACGGTAGACAGCTTCTTACACTGGTTTAAACTTTCCCTAAAAGACAAGAGGAACTCCCTGTGCCTGAGTCGTTTGCACAAACAATACGGCTTATGACGAGCACCTGCTTTCCTCCTGGGAGGCTGGAACGCCGGGACTTGCTATGCTGAGGGTTCTCCCAACACAAGCCGTGGGCACTGAATCTCTGATGAACTTCCCTGCAGACGTTCCACGCGCGTTGCCACAAGCCGTCGTGGGAGGAATTACAGGCCTCCGGTGTGATCCCGCTGGGAGATGACTTTTGGAAGCCTGAGGCTGGTCTCCTCCAGGCTTTGCCCGTGTGACTTCTCCTTCGCTGGCTTTTCCCCGTGGACTTTTGCTGTAATAAACTGCAGCTGGGAGCATCCCTGTCTGCTGAGTCCTGTGAGTCTTCCCAGCAAATCAGACCTGGAGATGATTTCATAGACCCCCAACAGAGGTATGGTTACACGAACAGGCTAAAAACAGCCAAACCCCAATTCAGCAAACGTATTTCTCCTTATTTTAAATGATATTGCAGCATCACTTTTATTGCCATCCATACAGAAATTTATATCATTGACATTAATATCCAAAAGTTAATTTTAATTTTTAAATTGATAAATCTCAGAAGAGAACATTACAGGGACAAATGGATTATATTCATTTCCATATTTACCTAGTTTAGCATTCCAATCTGTGGCCTCACCATTTGTCCTGTCTGTCTGGTGCATTGCTCTCAATCTGTGGACCACAGATCATTGGCAAGCCTTGAATTCATAGAAGTACTAAATATTCTCCGTGCATAGAAAAACTCCTATATGTGGTAAATAAGACATGTCTCAAATAACTCCTTTCTATAGAGATACAACTGTTTTCCAAACGTTTATGGAAGCCTGAGGTCAATAAAAGATGAATTTATTTGAAAGTAACAATTGCATCTGTACTGGTGAGGATAGCGATATACAGCTCTACAAAGGGAATTTAAACTTTAAAAAAAAAAAAAAATCCATAGTAGCCCAGGAAAACAATAGAAAGCGATACTAGTATTTCAGAAATGGTGAGGAAATTTAAAAGAAAATAAATAGGATTTGATCTAACAAGAATCTAAATCAGGGAAAACTGCCAAAGGAAAAGACCATTTTAAAGGAAGAAGCTGTTCCAGGGAACTTCAAACTCAAAGGTGTTGGACAGATGGAGGGTGGGAACCCTGGTCACTCAGTGAGGGCTTTATCTGGAGAGCAGCCTCAGGGCAGCCAGGCTGGTCGGGCCTGCTCCTCTCCCAAGGAAGACAGAGATAAAGCCCAGATTGTAAAGCTGTGTCCAGAGTATGCGGTGAGGCCCCGGACGATCCAGAGCACCAGGAAATCGGGAACCTGTACACCCAGAAAAACACGCTCCCGGCCAATCCCTCCCTCCTGACGATTTCCCGCCGCCCCTTCATAAGCGCTGCGGGCAGGCCAGGTGAAACACCAAGGAGATATGAAAACCAACGCTACGAAAGGCAGGAGTCGAAATCTACAAACTCAAGAGTTCAATGGTACTCCGAACAAGCTTTCAAATAGGGATAAAGTATCTCTTTAAATTAATTAAGTGGCTTGAGTTAAAATTCTGACCATCAAAATAAAAATTTCAAAAATAATATACTAAAAAATCTTCTTTCTGGTCATAATAAGAGCATAATATATGAAAGCAAAACCAAAACTGAACACTGTAGACTTAATCAGTAAAATCAAAACTGTCATTAAAGTACCAATAAAATGTACAAATCTCCAGCTGCAAAGAAGAAAGACGAGAAAAGGTGAAATAAATAGTGTTCTAAATGAGAAACTAGTTACAGATCTGGGAAAGACTTTTTTAAACTGTAAGAGAACACTAATCACTTTAGTCAATAAATTTTAAAATCTAGATAAAATAAATAATTTTCTAGGAAAATCACCTAAATGTATTCAAACAGAGACAGAAATTCTGAAGGAACTGATTGTAGAAGAGATTGAAATAATAGTCAACAATTACCTCCCCAAAAGGTATTCCGCAGGTGGATTTGGGAGCCAGTTACACGAAAAACTCAAACAAACGAAAAATACCTAACTACACCAAATATACCAGAGTATACAGAAATCACCCCAGTTTGTTCCATAAGGTGTAGCATAACCATGATACCCAAACTGAATAAATATAATCCCCCCAAAAATTCTGTAAGACATTCTCATTTAAGTATTTAAATGCAAATTTTTAAAGAATACATTAGCATATCAAATACATCAATGTATTATAAAAGGATTACATTATCACCAAGAAAAAATTTTCCCCAGAATTGGAGGAACAATTTAATATTAGGAAATCTGTCATTGTAAGTCACCACATCAATTAAGTAAGTGAATAAAGGCATAAAAATTATTTCAAGTGAGGGTGGAAAAGCATTTGATCAAATTTAACATTTTTTTAGATAAATAATGACATAAACATTATGTTAGTTTCAGGTATGCAAAGTAATGATGCAATATCCTATATAATATAAGCCTAATATGCTGTGTCTGATCATTTGTTCAGCTGTTCGACCAGTCGCTATGACATGCACTGACCACCAGGGGGCAGATGCTCCAACTGATAGGTTAACTTGCTGCTGGGGTCCAATCCAACGGACTGGGAGAAATGAGTTGGACACACCCTAGAGCACTCCCTTAGTCCTTCCCCGGCCCAAATCATGCACCGGTGGGATCCTCGGCCTGGCCTGTGCCCTCTCACAATCCGGAATGTCAGAGAGCCGGTTCCAGCCCAATCCCCACAGGCCAGGCTGATGGACCCCATCAGGGCATGAATCTGTGCACTGGTCTTCTGGTATGTATATATTATGAGATGATCACCACAGTGAGTCTATTCATAGTTAACATCCATCACCACAGAGTTACATTTTTATCTTGTGATGGTAGCTTTTAAGACGTACTTTCTTAGCAACTTTCAAATATATAATACAGTAATGTTAATTACAGTCACTCTGCTGTACATTACACCCGTGGGACTGACCTATTTTATAACTGAAAGTTTGTACCTTTTGATCACCTTCACCTATACATTCATTCAACATTAAAAGCCCTCGGTAAGCTCAGAATAGAAGAAAAGTTGCCTAATCTTACAAAGCCCATTTCTGCCAGTAACCTAGGGAAAACATCACAATCCATGATGAAAACATCTGAAATATTTTGTTCAAAAAATAAATCTAAAATTCAGAGACAATTGCTATTACCATAATTATGCACATTGTACTTGAGTCAGTGTAACAAGACAAGAAAATTAAATGTGAAGTGGAATTATTGGGCAGGAAGAGGGGGATTTGTCAGCATTTGCAAACCATATAATCATCTCTCTGGAAAATTCAGGCTATCAAATGAGAAGGCATTAGAACTAATTAGAGAATTTAAGTTTGATAACTATAAGATGAAAAATTTTAAAACAATAGTTTTAAAATGCACAATAATTTAGGTGTAATGGAATAGAGCAGAAGTTGGCACACAGGCCACATTTAGCCCACAACCTATTTTTATAAATAATGTTTTACTGTAACTCAGCTATGCCAATGTTTTTACATATTGTCTGTGACTGCTTTCACACTACGAAGGCAAAATTTATTATTTAAACAGGGACCATAACACTATAAAGCCTAAAATATTTACTTACTGTCTAACCTTTTACAGACAAAGATTGCCAAGCTTGGAGTAGAGCATCCCAATCTCATTAACTATTAAATTCATAAAATATTGAGAAATTCATTTATAAATAAAAAGGCAACTTATCTATTAACAAAAGTATAAGAGAAAGGCATAAGAGAAATTCCTGAATGCAAGTACTCAGTATTGTAAATATGCTTATTCTCCTCCAGTGAATCTATAAATAGAAAGGAATCCCATTCAAAACTCCAATAGGAATTTGATAGAACTTGAAAAACTGCTTTCAAGATGCAAGTAAAAGAGAAAATTGAGAGCTTCCACTTCCAATAACAGCAAACCATTTTTATTTACACCAACCTTTCCATCCCCACCTCAAAGGTGAAAAACAGCCTGAGCCTAATGTTTCACAGCAGTTTTCTACATGCATCCAAAAGTTTTAATACGATGGTAACCAATTTTCACACCAAGACCTGAAAGAAGGCAAAAATCTAAAGAGATGAGACTGGCATTGGAGGTCAATTACAAATACGGAAGAGGTGACTGCTAAGCTAAGGAGCACGTCTGAAGACCTCACAAGACAAGGGGACAGAAGTTGGAGTCCGGGCCTTGGGCAGGGACCTCAGTGAACCACCCACACTAAAGGCTGAGAGCTCCATTCCAAGGGTAAAGGAACCCAGACGTAAATCAACCCTCACACCGACTGCCTCAAGTCCCAGGGGTTCCAGAATATTTCAGACCCTGAAATTGGATTAAGGTGATTCAAGATTGCTCACACCTGGCAGAACCTATTGAAAATAAACTGGCAAAATCACACATGTCAGAGCAGATCTGAAAAAAGAACCACCTAAAAATTCTAGGGCCAAGACAACAGTAAGTGGGGAAAGCTGTTCTGAGGTCCTTCATGGTATAGCAGGAAGTAACAGTACCAATCCCTATTTGCCTTTGACAAATCAATGGAGCATGTTGTAATCCAGAGAGATTATTCAAGATTAGTAGGGCAGCATATAACTTCCAACCAACAGAAGAATAGAAGTGAAGTCATGTATGTATGAATATATCTAGAAGATTCTGAAAAATAAAATGAGAGGTTTGTACAAAGAGGTGAGAAAAACTATTAAAGCCATATTTATTTAAATGTTGTGGTGTAGGTGTAGGAATAGTGCTATGGTCTAAAATGTGCTTCTTCCTTTCCTCCCCCCGCCCCTATTCATATGTTACAACCTTAATTCCCAGTGTGATGGTACTTGGAGATGGGGTGTTTGGGAGGTAATTAGGTCATGAGGGTGAAACCCTCACAATGGGATTAGTGCCCTTATAACAGCGGTTTTCAACCTGTGGGTTGAGACCCCTTTGGCGGTCCCTTTCACAGGGATTGCCTAAGACCATCCTGCATATCAGATTTTTACATTAGGATTTGTAACAGTAGCAACATTACAGTTATGAAGTAGCAACAAAAATAATTTTATGGTTGGGTCACACCACGAGGGACTGTATTTAAAGGTCCAGAACGTTGAGAACCACTGCCTTATAAGAACTTGCTTCCTCTCTCTCTACTCTCCTCCTTGGGAGGACACTGCAAGAAAACAGCCAATCTGCGAACCAGAAAGAGGGTCTGCACTAGAACCCATCCATGCTGGCATCCTGATCACAGACTTCCCAGCTCCAGAGCTGTGAGAAGTGAATTTCTATTTTTAAGCTATCCAGTCTACGGTATTCTGCTCTAGCTCACAAACTGACTGAGACAGACAGATGAACAAATAAATTACAGGAATGAAATGGTTTTGTGTATATATGGCAATTTTCTCTATAATGAAAACGATAACATAGGAAGTAGGAACTGTTCAAAGTGTTCTGCTTGAAATAATTTAATACATGCATTTATTATGAGTGATAAAACATTATTTGCTACAAAGACAGCATTTTGGATCTCTAAGACAGAAGGAACTATTCAAGAAATAGTTTAAAGAAAACTATATATCTATTTGAAAAAATTTAAGTTAGATGGATAACTTGTGCCACACCAAAAAATAAATTCCAGTTAGATTAAAAAGCTAAATGTAAAAAAAAGAAAGAAAGAAACTATAAAAGAGTTGGAATAAAAACTATAAAGTAATTGTTATGATTTGGTGTTGAAAAGACTTTACTAAAACAAAGCTCAAAACTCAGAAGCCACATAATAAAAGATTAACACATTTAATCTCATAAAAATTTAAAACACTTTGTTGAAAAATGACACAATTACAGAGTTAAATTACAAGCAGCAAATTAGGAGACATTATACGAACACATTTAACACACAAAGAAGTAATAGCCAGTATACATCAAGATCTTATACAAATCAATAAAAAAGACACACAACACAATAAAAATCGGACAAATTATACGAATAGGGAATTCACAGAAGAAAAATACAAATGCCAATAATTGGAGGAGAAAATGCACAGCTTCCACTACCGGGGAAATGGAAATTAAAACAATAATGAGGTGTGATTTCACACTCATTATAGTGCCAAAAATAAAAAAAAAAGATTGATGGTAAAAAATATTAGCAAGAACAAGGGGGAACAGGTACTTTCAGATACCTGCTGGAAGCAGTGTGAACTTGAGAGGTCATTTGAAAGCCATCAGGCAGCATCAACCCACATTGAAATGTGCATTCCTGCCCTAGCAGGTTCAGCTCAGTGGGTAGAGCGTCAGCCTGTGGACTGAAGGTCCCGGGTTCGATTCTGATCAAGGGCATGTACCTCAGTGGCAGGCTTCTCCCCATCATCAAGTAAAATCAAACTGAAAACTATTTTATATAGTGTGATACCATTTATGGTCACACACACACACACACACACACACACACACACGACAAGAAAGTCATTACAAGTGTGGACACCAAGGTGCTGACATAGGTTATCTGCAGGGAAGGGTGACGAATAATGAGCGAAGGAAGGGTGAGTTCCATGCGCGAAAGAAATGCTTTGCCCAAGCTGAGACTGCAGCAAACGGGGTGTTCTGGGGTGCCTTTCTGAGAGGTTTGCAGACGGGTGGGGCCTCTGAGAGCTGACACCCCCTGGGGTGAATGGGCTCCTTGACAAGGATGAGCGCTGTTGCTCAGAACATCCAATTAATAGCCCCGATCGATTTGTTACCCTCTACTTCTCAGAGAGATGACTTGATATTTGTGATTAATGAGTCATGTCTGATGGTGCCTCCGAATTAGCCGTGCCACGTGCCCGCTCTGCTCAGGAGCAGAATTAACCCACCACCGAGGGCAATAGGGTTGCTTTAACGACCACCACGTCCACCAACACCCTGTCCCCAGCTCTCGGCCTGAGATGAGAAAGATGCCCGCGTCCTGCTGGGAAGTAAGTCCCAGGCCATTTGGAATGGCTCTCTCCCTTTGCCATCTGCACTCAATCCTCATTAACACTTTGTAATCGGGCATTTCCCCGCCAAATCGCGTCGTAACGCGGGGCTTTTTTGACATTTTCTCGCCAAAATTAGACTTTCCGTAAAATATTCATATCTTCTGATCTATTTGATATTTTTCTATGAAACTTTCAGTGTTTTAGTTTAAAAAGAGGTCTCTATTTGTTTACTGTGCAAAATACGTGTTATTGTATTTTTATGTACACAAAATTACTACATTCTAGGTAAACATATAAAAAAACACTCTTTCACAATCAAAATAATTTTATTTATACACAATTACAATATTTTTTCGAAATTTTCAACAGATCTTATAAAAAAACCTTTAACCTAATAGTGCTTCACTGTGTGGTAGCGTTCGAAACACTTTCCTTTGTGCAGGGGGACATTACAAAACTTGCACATGTACCGCGTTTCACTGCGTAGTTTATGAGCCGCGCACACACACGATAGCGACGTAAAACATTTTTATTTTTGCCGGTTCCAACTAGAGGTTCCAATGTATGTTTCCTCATGTCCACTGACAGTCTCCCTGGTGGATCCGATTTTACTCGTTGGCCGCAAAAAATGTTAATAAGCAACCAGCCTTAACTGGGGTCTGGAAATGTTAATTTACTGTGGTTTGCTCTGTACTATTTCAATCTTATAAAAGTGAGAACACATTAACATAATCCCCATGAAATACATAATTTTATAAATAAGTGTCCCCAAAGTATCACTTCTTATTAGATAGCCTCTGAATCAGTGGATATTAAACAACTCGCCTGCATGTTCAGAAAACATTTTGAGGTTAAAAATAGGCTCCTGCATTCGGAAAGGAATTCCGGGCCGGTCCACGTGGTGCCCACTGCTCTTCCAATGAGGAAAGGGAGGGAGGTGGAAGAGGATGGTGTGCGCATAAGTGAATTTTCAGTTGTGGGTTGTTAACCCGAAAGAGGAGAGGGCCATCATCAAAGCCAAGTTCACCTGGTCACATAGACACCGTGCTGCCTTGGGTCCCCACCACCCACCCTGACTCTGTCCACCTGCAGATCATGTCTCCCTTGCGGGGACCCCAGCACCTGGGCTGTGCTATCCTGCCAAAACCCCAGCCTGGCTGAACCCACTAACCTCCCTTCTATCCACCAGCACCGGGGCAGCTAAACATTGCCAGAGAAAACCACTCCACATGAACTGATTGGCTGCACTTTAACGTCACGCTTCCGACAAAATCCAAGCAGGAGAGGGAAGGATGTGGGGAGCCCTGCAGAAAGTTGTTCTCCACATTTTCTCCCCTTTAACCTCCTCCACCCCCATTCTGGCCCTCGAGGGCACCTCATTCTTCTCTGAGGAATATAAGAAAACCATCCACAGAACTGTCTCCTTCTCCTCGTGCCAAACGGGCCAAGTGCCCAGAGCAGGGCCCTCACTCCTGTCTCCGTGAAGTTGTGTCCGGCTCCTTGCAGAGGCCAGTGCCCTGGACTCCGTCCTCCCTCACCTTCTCCTGGGGCTTCCCTCCTCTCCGGCACATTACGGATTAATCTCATTTCACTCCTCTGCTTAAAAGCTTCCCTGACTCCCCTTGTACTTAGAAGAACCTGCAAAGTCCTCCCAGTAGCTGGCTGGGGGGTGGGATCTCAGCTCACTCTGAGGTTGCATCTGCAGCTGAGGGGGACAGTTCCTTCTCACTCCTTCTAGAAGGGCCTGGGTCTCTCTGCTTCTTCACCTAAGGGCCCCTCTACCCCAGAGAATGACCCAAGCCAGGGGCCTGGAGAAGCTAGCACCCTCGGAGCCAGCCCCCAGCCAATGGGAGGTGGGTGGGAGTGGGTGAACCCCCAGTTCCTGTCTCTAATTGGAACATCATCGTTCTCAGTGTCCCCGCTGGACTGAACCCCAGGTGCCTACGGTGCACCCCTTCAGTAATACCCACATGTTGGCGCTCTCCCATCTCAGTCCCCCTGCCTCCCAGGTTTGCTTCCTGAGGTCAGCTCCCAACAAGCAGCACCCACATCCTTGTTGCAGGGCCAAACCAGGAAGCTCCCACAATCCAAAAAGGTGTTTTCTTGTATGTTTTTCATGTCTTCCCGCCAGACTATAGAGTGGGCTGGGGCCTAGTCTGTCTTGTTCATCCTTATGTCCTCAGTGTCTGCACAGCCTCAGTGCTCAAAAACCGTCCGCAGATGAATGAAGCAGCTAGGATGACTGCTCACATTCTTACCAGCACAATGCCTGTGTACACATGCACACACATGCAAGCACGAATGCACATATGCACATGCATGCACACTCAGGCCTGTGCAGGCATGCACATGCATGCACATGCATGCACACACATGTGCAGGCGTTTCCCCAGTTCTGCAGAGCCAGACATCCACTCTTTATCTTAGCAAGTAACAAGAATCCAGTACACCCACTCTTAGTTATCATCTGTGTTAAGGTTCCCGGAGGCCGCCCTGTCCTGGGGGCACCTTCCCCACTAGATAAAGTCAAGCCTTTAAGAGGAAAACAAACAAACTTGTGATTAACAGTAAAACATGCCCCCATCTCCTGAGTCTTTGGTAAAGTTTTTTCCCCCATGGGACTGCAGTCTGTTTCCCCAAAACTCTTTGATCTTTTTCTGAAATGCTCTGTTCCAGGCTGCCTGGTGCTCTTGAATTATTTCTAAGGCCTGGACTCCAGTTTTACTCTGCTTGTATTCTTCATGTAAATTTGGTCTTACTGAACAAAATTCAATCTTGGGCCAACTCCATACCTCCCTTTGCTTCAAGCACTGGGGAGGTTATGCTCACCACCTCCCCCAAGCAACGCCAATAAATATTCATTGAATAAAAATTATATTCTTTTGTAGTAAAAACCCTTTTGGTTGATACATCACTTTTGGCAGTTCAATTCTTATATGCCTAAGCATGTTTTTTTTCTTATTTATTCTGCATTGAATGTACTGAAATGACTGAATCTGAAAATACATGTCCTTACACCAAATTTGGGGAGGTTTGGCCATTATTTATTTAAGTAATATTTGTTCCATTTGCTCCCCTTCAGCTTCTGGGACTCCAATTATTCGAATGTTAGAGATTGTAGGATTGCCCCACCAGTCCCTGAAGCTCTGGGGATTTTTTTCAGCCTTTGTTCTCTCCAGTCTTTAGAATTAGTCTTTTCTCTTGGTCAGTCTTCAATTTCGCTGACTCTTGCTACCTCCACTGTACTGTTCAGTCTACACAGTGAGGTTTTAATTTTAGATATTTACTTTCTGGTTCTAGAATTTGCATTTGGTTCTTTTTTATAGCTTCTACATCCTGCTGAGATTTTCTGTTGTTCTTTTTTCATTCATTTTAAGCATGTTTCTCATTATCTGCTTGAATGCCTGTGTTTTATAATTCCAACTCCTAGGTCATCTGGATTTGGCTACATGGATTGTCTTTTCCCCTGAGGATTATCCCATTTTCATGGTTTTTCAAATGTCAAAGAACTTTGCATTGCATCTAAATATTGTACCTTATTTGTGGAGGCTCTGGATTGTTTACGCTACTCTGAAGAATTAATGTCTTTGTTCAACAGGCATCTAACTTGATTATGATACTGTTGTAATTAGCTAGTAATTCATAACAGGAAAGGAGCAAAGAGAAGGCCATACATTATAGGCATGTTCCTTGCAAAACACTGAGGGGAGGGGGTAAGACAAAGGGAAGATAGATGCATGCAGTAAAGTTGGAGTGACAGGAAAGATACTGGCCTGTCAGTCACACCTGGGAACAAAGGTCATTGGCCAGAATGGGCGTGGCCACTTCCTGTGTGTAGAAATTTGGGATACTTAGTTCCCTAAACAAAGAAGCTCAGTCTCTTGTGCTCTTGGCTCCTCTTGGCATGCTGAATCGTGGCTCACACTTGGCTTCCTGGCTTCTCCCATGTGACCCATGGCCATGTACACCCACTAGCCTGAAGCTGTACTGGACCCGGCTCCAACATGGAAAGAAAACTCTGGACACTGGCTTGGCTTCTAGTTCTACTGAAATGCCAGCTACACATCTGCTCTGACTAGACTAAGGGAAATGGGACTTTAGAAACACAGACATTTAATTCCACACAAATAAAAATCACTCCTTCTGTGTGAATCTCAGAAGATTCTTTTTCTCGGGGTATCCTGAGAAGTCCACCCCCAGAGGCACCCCATGGAGAAGTGGACCCACCACCTCTTCCAATATCAGTTAGACTCACATTACAAATGCCTCGTCTGCAATCGACAGCAGATCACATTCCATCCCAGCTTTGGGCCTTAGCTGCAAGTCACTTGGAGTCTGAACCATGCCAGACTTGGGCGGGATCAGCTAGAGACTTGGGCAGAGTTTGTCCCCAGAATTTGGGGCTCCCCTCTCTGATTCCCTCCTTTCCAGAATCCCCTCCGCCCCCACTGTCCTGGCTCTGTCTCCCAGGTCTTCAGGTTGCAAAGATGGCGCTTTCTCTCAAGGTTTTCATGAGCTCTGCTGTATCATGGCTTCTGTTGCTTCCAAGTCTCAAATACCCTACAAAATCAGCCTGCTTTGGGTCACTCCTCAGATCCTTCAGGTTTTAATATTTTATCTAGACTTCCGGGCTATTGTCTAAAGGAGGGTCAGACTGTCAGGTGCTTATCCACCAGAGTGGATGAGAAACCCAACTTTACACTGGATTTAGACTAATAGTCAACATTTCGGTCCATTTATGCACATCCTTCTACTGCAGACTCAAATGTCAGAAGAACAGGAGTTTTTAAAAACTAATTGGGAATCAAGAAATAAAGGCAGACAGATAGAGAAACGGTATATTAAGAAACCTCCAGCCAAGGAGAGCTATAGGAATTGAAAGAAATTCTGGAATTTCCTTGTAGCCAAGGAAACAAGGGAAATTCTATGAATTTCATATGCTTTGGAGGCCAGACATGGGAAACTACAAGTTCACGGAGGAATTTGCTTTGCTGGCTGTGTACTCAGTGGAGTGGCTTGGCTTCTCTTATCAGTAGTGACACTTGGGTACACAAAGTTACTCCTGGTATCTGAAGATTAAATGGAATAGTTCAGGTAAAGATTTTCTTGTGGAGAGTGATGATGATGATAGAATGTGGTGGTGGTGGTGATTAAGATAAATTCTACCTTTATCTTGTCTTTGGAAGGGAGAACCCAATACATCAGTAACTCTTTAAAAAAAAAAAAAATCTCACCTGAGGATTAAAAAGAACATTTTTAAATGATTTTAGAGAGAGGAATATTAATTGATTGTGTCCCATATGCACTCCAGCTGGGATTAACCCATAACCTGAGTATGTGCCTGACCGGGAATCAAACCCACAACCTTTTGGTGTATGTGACAACACTTCAACCACTGAGCCACCGGCCAGGGCTACTACATCAGAAACTCTGAGTCAGTATGTCAAATGTCACTGACGCCATCCCCCAAGAACAAGGAAACCCAGCATCCCTGCGGCATAATGTTAGCTGCCTTCTGTCCAGGTCTGGGTATGGGCCTCCTGGCGCCTCAGACACTCCCTGGGCAAGCACCCGGGAACGGCCTGGGGAGCGGCCTGGGAAGGCCTGTGGGATCACCCACGCAGTCTCCACATCACGGCCGCCTTTGTTCTGAGGCGTTCATCAGCGAGGCAATGAGCTGGAGAAGACGCTTGGGGCAGGAGAGAAGCATGGTGCACAGTAATCAGCCAGGAGTGTGAGGCTGGGGCAGGGCCTGGAAAGCCTCTCACAGCCTCTCTCAGCCCCTGATTCCTGAGCCCCCTCCCTGACCCCACCCAGGGACCACCAAGGAGACATGTGACTCTCATCCAGGTCTCTGGGGGAGGACCCTGCCCAGGGCCATCACATTCCCTGCCTCATGGCCCTGGATGAGAGTCAGCCGGCTAGCTGGGCTCCGGGCTGGGGCTGTGCCGGAGAAGGATCAAAGGCAAGAATTAGTCTGTGTTTGAGGCCAGGACTTCGTTAGCTTGATTTAGGCTGAGGTCACGGGCCGAGGTCAGTATGAGGTAAGGATTCATGACCAGTATAGGGCAAGGATCAGGGCTCAGCCTGTGGCTCATTCTGTGACCAGAATAAAGACTCAGTGCATGCTCCTTGTTGTGGGTTAGCTGAGATCAGAGCCAGGGTACTGGGGACCCCAATTAGAAACCTGGCCCCTCTGTTCCCTCGCTGCCGAGGAGGAGGTCAGCGCTGTGCGGGAGCTCGGCGGCCTGCGCCCCTCTCAGAACCTGGGCCGTGCCTCCCAGGTGACTGCCTTCTACAGGAACTGCAGCAGAATTACTCAGGGATGTTCGGTTAGAATGCAGATGCTGCAGCCCCACCTGAGAACCCACTGAACCTGGGAAGCTGCATTTCAATGATCCCCAGGCGATTCTGACGCACGCTGAGTGATGAGACTCTGCGTTGGATACGCCAAGGCTTTCCTTCCAGGAGTTCGCCAAAGCCACGTTTCCCACAGCCCCAACTCCTTCCCCCTGAGAACTCCCAGCTTCGGCAGGTGCAGCCCTCACGAGGTCATGGAACTGTGGATGGACTTCAGAAGTGGGCTATTTCCTACTTAGGCGACAGGGAATGGCAGTGTCTTCAGATTTCCCTGTGCACACTCCTGGCTCGCTTTCCCCAGCCACCACAGCAGGACCTATGTGACAGTAACCGCAGTGATAGTGGCAGCGGCTCATGGGTACAGAGTGTGGACTATGTGCCAGCCACCTAGTAATACATGAGCTGTGTGTATTAGCTCATTTAATCCTCCACATCAGCCTTTGAGGTGGGTGTTATCATTGTTCCCATTTCACAGATGAGGCCCAGAGAGGCTCAGAGACCTGACCAGGACCACACGAGTAAAGAAAGGCAGAGCCAGCACTGAGCCCAGTTTTATGCCTGAGCATGCTCTTACTCATGATGCTCCTGGCCACAGAAAACAGGCTACAACATTGTTCCCTAAAAATGGGCTCCTTAGTAAAATGCACATTATACTTAGAAGCACTATCCCTTTTTTCTTTACTGCTTAGTCAAACTCTAAGTGTATGTTACCCTTGTAAACAAGAGCCCATGCGTTTTCTTCATCTGAGTTTCTCAAGGGAAAGCGCGGTCTTTGCAGCCAGTTTCTGGATATGGAAAGAGGTGTTTGAGCACCTTCCTCACACATGTCTGATGGCTGTCAGCCCTCCCCGCCTCAAAGACCTTTCCAGTGGCAGGAGCGGGAGGAATATACACCACACCCTAACCATCCTGCTCTCCTCACATGCAGGCCTGGAAGGGTCTCCTCGTCTGACTTGGCATTTTATACCCAGCACACATTCCTCCCAAAAATGCTTCCTAAAGAAACGTTGCTCTCAAAAAGAAAAAGAGAAAAGAAAAGAAAAAAAAAAGGTTGCCCTTTTTTCTCTCTGAATAATTGAAGGCATTTGAACATAACTGGGATATAAAGGGGTTTCTCTCAAAGTCCAGGCCACCTAAATGGGTAGCTGAGGTCACCCCGCCAAGGTCATGAGCAGATGACTGGAATCTGGCTTTCTGCCCTCTGGTAAGGGGGTTCTGGAGGAGGAAAGAAATGCCACTGTTTCGTGTGTTAAATGTATATGTTACAGTCAAGTTCATATATGCACGCACCTAAAATCCCAAGCGACTCAGATGGGCCCATGATGAGAAGCTGGCACCTGAGAACAGCAGGGCTCGTGCTCCTGAGGGCTGTTTTGAGGGGTGCCTTGTGTGTACCTGCCGAGGACCTCACTTGCAGGACAACTGCCTCTAGGGGAACAGTCAGTTGGAAGCTCTCCGAAGCAGCCGGCACAGGTGTCCACCGGTCGTGTTAGGGCACCTGAGCTGGTATCTGTACAAGAGAACATTCACTCTGCTGCAGCTCAGTGGAGGCTAGGTGGCTGCAAGGGTGATTTTTCAGGGTTTTGGCTCCATGGCTTTGCAGCTTTTGATCTCTGCCTTCTTACCAGGATTGCAGAATGGCCTCAGACCAGAGCCCCAGGTGTGTGTCTCTGTGAGGCAAGCTGAGGTCCTGCACTGCATGGCTTGGGGAGGGAGAGGCTGAATGCCAGGCTGGCAAGTCCCTGAATGTGACCTAGCCTGATCAGTGTTGCCATGACTGACTCACGGCTTTGAGGTCCCTCCTAGGAGCTAAGATCTGCTAGCATGCCTCCGCCAGCAGGGTTCTCACCACCACTCCAAGCACCTCACTCATCGGTGAACAGCTCAGCTTGAGACAAATCCTTTCTGTGAGCTGAACTCTATGCTTCTTGGAAAGAGTTAACGAGACCATCCCTAGGCCCTCCTTGTTGCGCATCGCCCTTCCCCCACTCCGCTCAGAGCATTAATTCCGTTTTCAAACGGTCAGCCCTGGGGAATGAACTTTAAAAGGCTGAAAGCAAGGTAGGTTAATTAAAATCTCTGATCAAAGCCCCATAAACAACATAAAACTTCTCTCTCTTAATTATCCTAGATGATCTCGCAAGCATTGAAGCCAAAGGCTAGATGATGAAGAGGCTGGGAGGCGGGATGGGAGGTGAGGCGCCAGGAGGGGAACTTCAAAAGGTAACAGCCATCCCCATGGAGCCGCCACACTGATGCACCCCCATCCGCTCTCCATGCCAGGGAATTCTGGGGCGGGGCGGGGCGGGGGGGCAGAGAAACTGACCCCGGCTTATGTAACAGTGTCTCACTCTGCACTTCCTGTGCCACTTGCTCCCCCGAGTGCTGGGGACAGGCGAAGAAAGACGCCACTAAGGAGGGCCAGGGTCTCATGGGGAGACTGCGAGTGGATATTTGCAATACGATGTGATCACAGCTGGCAGGAAAGGGCTGCAGGAGCTCCTCACACAGCCTGGGAAGGACAAAGAGTGCTTCCCGGGATGGTGACTGTGATCTGGGACAAGAAGGATGTAGCGGAGATGGTCAGAAGAACGTCAGGAGCAAGTTCCAGGCTGAGTGGAGAGGCCTGTAGGTGAGAACGTGCCACACTTGGTTAGGAGTGGGCAGTAGTGAGAGGTGAGAGCAGGGGGCTGAGCGCCATCCTGAGAACCGGTTCATGAGGCAGGTTGTGTTAACCCTACCAGACCGCTGTGCTGATTTTTCCGTAATTTCCGAATCTGCCGCTATACCGCTTTGCCTAGGTACCTTGCCTAGTGCATGAAAAAATGCGTCACAAACTAAAAATAGCCAACCAATTGTGGTCAAACCTCATGGTTAGCCATTGCCAATGTCTGCCCCTGTGTGTTTGAATTGACTTTGTGTGGTTTAAGGGACAGTTAGGTTCAGGGCCTCAGGTCTGGTAGGGTTAAGAACAGTTTCTGAGGGCAGGAGGCAATCATCATTTGGGGCAAGTTTTGCTATTCAGTGGGAAGATGGGCTGGAGTGGGTGAGGCGGGATGCAGGAAGTGCAGATTACTGATGTTGTCCAGGCAAGAGAAAGCACTGCCCAATCCCAGGCAATGGCAGGGGAGGTGATGGAGGGAAGTGGATGGACTCAGGAAGTGTTGGGGACAAGACATAGAGTCCAGGTGACAGCCAGGCTTCTGATTAGGGGAGCGGTGATGACCCTCACTGAACTGGTGACACAGGGGAGATCAGGTTGAGGGCCAGCCTGACCCTATTTGGTCTGAGATCATAAGCTTAGTTTTAGACTGTTCAGCATGATGAGACAAGGTCTCCTCACATCCCTCTCCACCAACTGAACTCTGATGACTTCCCACGTGTCTTAGGACAAAACCCAAGGTGCTAGGAGGGCCTTCAAGGCCGTGCTTGGCCCGGCCAGGAATCTCTCTGTAGCCAAATCCTATGCACTCTTTCTCACCAGCTGCTCTCCAGCCACGAGGACTTCTGTCTGATCTGCAGTGTCTCAGGCTCCTTTCTACCTCAGGGCCTTTGCACATGCTGTTCCCCCATCTCTGGAGGGCTCCTTCTCTCGTGCTTTTCCCTAACTTCTTCTTCAGGTGTCATTTTCATCATCTCTTTCACGGGGAAACTGCCCATGCCCCAATTCGAGCCAGGACGAGGGAGCTGGTTAAATGCACAGGCTGCACTAATCCACCCCATGCCCAGATTCTGGCTGAGCAGTCCATGGGGACCAAGAATCTGCATTGTCAGCAAGCATGGCAGGTGGTTTTAACATACATGCTGCATGGACCAAGGTCGGGGAAGGCTGCCATCGCAGCCAGCAGTAACTCTCAACCATGAAGTGACGTGTGATGGCACCAAAGGGCAGCTATGGAGGCCTTCGCTGCACCCCCACTCTCCACACGCCCGGCTCCTCTATTAACATACATGTCAGTTATTACCAGAATAGTATGTGCGGATGGTACTAACAACCTTTGATGTGGAAAAGTCATGCTTTGGTAATCTTATGTAATAAGAGCATCCTTGGAAAACTGCTATTTTTACAGCTCTTTATTACTATACGATCTAAGTAAAAACGATGTCCTTCCCAAGGCATTTCAACTTCCAGGTGATATCCTGGCCCTCCCCCCTTCCAACCAGGTCATTCCCCTTTAGCCTCCTGCGCACAGAAATGTTGGCACAATGCTGCTGGCATGTACCCGAGCCCTGTGCTCTGGGAAGCAGAGTGGTTAGGTACCCAAACCCAACCCCAACCCCAGCCCCATTTTGGGGGAAATGAAGAGCTTACTGCAAAGGCCCACCTTTTCCCATGCGACACAATAAACTTGCAGATATGCCCTGACCGGTTTGGCTCAGTGGATAGAGCATCGGCCTGTGGACTGAGAGGTCCTGGGTTCGATTCCGGTCAAGGGCATGTACCTTGGTTGCGGGCACATCCCCAGTGGAGGATGTGCAGGCGGCAGCTGATTGATGTTTCTTTCTCATCGATGTTTCTAACTCTCTATCCCTCTCCCTTCCTCACTGTAAAAAGAAAAATCAATAAAATACATTTAAAAAAAATAAAAATAAACTTGCAGATGCTCTTCCTTGTTCACTTAGGACAGGTCAGACACAGACCCTCCAAATCACCATTCTTCTCATACATGGTTAGCTGAGGGGTGTGTCTTCCTGGCACCAGTTAGACACAGAGATAAACGCTTCCTGTTCAGCTGCCTGATGGAGACAGCCCCGCTGCAGACACAATGCTCATGGCAATGTCCCTGCCCACAGCCTGCTGCTCGCTGCAGGAGTCTCAGGAAAAGTCACTGCTGGCCACCTGCTCATCAGAGGCTGGGGAGCTCTCCCGATTCTTACGTAGTTGGTTTTGCCTTTGACAGGCACCCCCACTGTTAGTATCTCTCTTCTGGTAGCTGACTGGCTGCCAAAGTCAGAACAGGTAATGGAGACGAGGTTACAACATGCCTCCTAATTGGACCGCTGGTTATGGCCAGAGTGGGGTTTCTGTGTCCAAGGGCCAGGGGCTATGTGAGCCCTTCTCTGGGCATGGACAGTTGAGGGGATGTGGTATAGCAGAGACTCATGGGAGAAAAGGGTCACCAGACCCAGAAAAGCAGGGGCCAGGGCCTGTAGCCTCCCCAGGCAGGCCCAGCTCTCCAGGACCCTGCAGCCGGGGGGGGGGGGGGGGGGGGGGGGGGGGGGGGGGGAAGCTGAGTGGCCAGCCCGTCGGCAGCCGCAGACCAAGGGGAAGTGAAAGCTTTCCTGAACCACCATCTCCTGCCTCACATCGCTTGTTGCTTCTGAATGGAGGATTGCCATGTAAAAAGGTAAATGAAGGCATATTGAAATGTTAAGAGTTTATTTGAGCAAAAATCTATTCCAATTAGGCAACATCAAACCAGAAGTGGCTAGGAACCCTCCACTGCCAGGCACCAGGGGACAAACTTTTTACAGAGAAGATGTGGAAGCCAGACAAGGAAATATTTGAGTGGCTAGAGCTTCCGCAGTGGTCTTATTTGGGAGAGCCTAGTTGGTGATTTGCGATTGCTTGTACTTAGGTTTCAATTTCTTCATTTTGAGGCATGACAAGCTTAGGTTCTAGTTTGCTTACATATGCCGCCAAGGCATTCGACCCACTTCAGGCTAATTGGCTGCTTGTTTAGTTTCAGAAGAGCCATCCATGGAAGGTTCTGGTGAATGATACTTCTTTGGTCTGTGCTCATGCTGCTTCCTCTGCTTCAGATAGCCTTGCTCCGTTCTCTACAGGCTTTGCTCATGCTTCTAAGACTGATCTGAATGCCCTCCTCTTCCAGGAAGCCCTCCTGGGTGTTCCCCCAGCTGAAATCTAGGGAGCATTCTTTCTCCAGCACTCAGCTCTCCTGTTGGGCTACAGCCTAGCTTCTATCAACATCATGGAGTTCTGTGCAGCATGCTGCAGGGTGGGAAACCAGCAGGTCTTGGAACCAAAATGTAGGTTCAGTTCCCATTTAACTTCTGGTTACCCTGTGGTCTCCTGCAAGTTGCTCAGTTCCCACTGAGCCTCTGTTTTCTTTTTAAAGATATGTTTTTATTCATTTTTAGAGAGAGGGGAAGGGAGAGAGATAGAGGGATAGAAACATCAATGAGAAACATCACTATCAGCTGCCCCCTGCATGCCCCCTACTGGGGATCAATTCCTAAACCCAGGCATGTGCCCTGACTGGGAATCGAACTGGTGACCTTTGATTTGTGGGTTGATGCTCAACTACTGAGCCACTTCAGCGAAGTGCCTCTATTTTCTTGTCTGTAAAATGGTGATAATGGTCTCCTAGGAGCCCCATGGGGGTCAGAACATAGATTCAGATTCAGTGGGTCTGGGTGATCCCGATATTCTGTATTTCGAACACGGTCTCAGGTGATGCTATTGGTACTGGCCCTGGGCCATACTTCCAATAGCAGGACACCGTCAATGTGATTCCTGTGAGGAGTGCAGAGAATATCCTAAGGGGCTGGGCCACACGAGGAGCTCAGTAAGTGGGAAGCTTTATTAATACTGGCATGATCTCTGTACCAGTGCCCAGCACGCAGCAGGTGCTGCAAAGAACAGTGGCTGGTATCATTATGTGTTATCTCCCCTGCTACCTCCCAGGGTCCTGAGGGCAGGGGATGTGCCTAATTCCTCTTCAAAATGCCTTGCACATACAAAGCAAAGGCACACAGCTGTGAAAGAAAGGAAAAGTAGTTCTAGAATGCTGAGGGGCTCTGCTCAGGGAAACCCTGCCCTCCTGAGCTCTGAGCTTACATGCAGGAACATCGTGGCCCAGGAGGGGGCCCGGGCCCTGCCTGCCCCGCGCCAGCGACCTTGTCCTGGGACAGGAGTGCCGGGTGCCCCCAGGAGCCTCCCTCCTCTGAAGTCATTTTTGATGGAAATGGGCTCCCTGCCTCTGCGCATCTGTAAGCTGAAGGAAACAGTTGGCTTCATAACCTTGGGGTGAGGAGGGGGCGGGGAGAGAAATAGAGGGATCTCAAGAGACTTATCAGAGACCTCAGGAAGCCATAACACATATGCCAGAACATATTGGTCCAGCCACTGAGGAAACCTGTTCCCTGATGCCCTGAGGCCAAGGTAACGAGGACCTGCTGTACCTCCTGCCTCGGGGGCAGAGTCAGCCTCCCTCCCCCTCCCTCCCCCTCGGAGGTTCCATCTTCAGAACCACAATCTTAGGCTTCACAACCCAGCGGAGGAGGACTCCCCACCCAACCAAGAGTCTCCTCTGTTTCCATGGCCCCTGAGATGCAGGTGTGAGTCCCAGGTGTTGACAACACCTCCAACCAGGGGCAGAGAGCACCTTTATCCTCTGGGGGCCTGGAGCCCTTCTACCCTCAAGGACAGGGAGGTGAAGTCCATTGCCCCAGGGATGGGGAGGGCAGCCAGGGCCTGGGACAGTAGTTCTCTGGCCTGGCTACGTATTAGAATCACCTGGAGAGGGAAGGGGCTTTAAAAATATACAGGGGCCTGGGACATCCTTCCGGGGGTCTGGGTTCCGGGCTGCTGCCCTAGGCATCAGGATTTTTAAAAGCTCCCCAGGTGATCTGAATGAGCATCTAAGGGTGAGCAGCATTGGTTTAGAAAAAGTTATTGCCCAGGCTTAACACTCAGGACACAGCTTTTAAAGACACTCCCCCACCCCCTCCCCCACCCCCATGTAACAATAGAGCAGATGTTCTCAACCTGTGGGTCGCAACCCCTTTGGCAGGCACAGAGGCTGCCCCCCAAGGACCAAGGTGCCTGAGGTAGTAAAGAGAACTGCCACCCTTCTCACAACGGAATGGGAGGGAAAGGCCTTCACCTGGAAATGACTGAGCAGGACGTTACTTTGAATAAAAAGTTGGTTTGTTCCTGCTGAATGAAAACAGGGACCTCGGGAGCAAGTCTGGTGGAGTTACAGAAATTAAGAAAGTTACATTTCTGCGCATCTGCAGTAACCATGACTCTTAAATCCGCCGGGAGGTCTATTCAGAATACAAGAAATAGGCCTCACCGATGAGTAAGAGGAGATCCTCAGTCTCGGCAGTAATTAAAGAAACACAGATCAGAATGCCAGTAGTTCACCACTCGAGCCCCTCTATGGCAGGTGTCTTAAAATCAAATATCCACACGGGCAAACGCAAAGAAACCAGCCTCTGCTGTTGATGATGAAGTGCATGTCATCTTTCAGAGGCGAATCTGGGAAATGAGAATTAAAATAATTACCATTTACATACAGCAAGTCCTCACTACCATCATCGATAGGTTCTGCAACTATTAACAGAGCAACAGATAACGACATCAATGTTACAGTAGGCTAATTAATATAAACAAGAGTTAAGTACCTATGGCAATTTATCAACACTTTATAAGAAAACAACATTAAATGAAACCATGTAATTCGAGGACCTGCTGTATACTTTTGGTGCAATCATTCTAGGGATTTACTCTAAAGAAATAACCAGGTATTACAGAATTCTTTGGGAATAGGATTGCTCATAGAGTTTTTATTATAATCCTAAAAAGTCGGTAGACAAAACTCAAATTTCCAATAATAGAGAATGGACAAAAAACTATATACTACATTGTGAAATATTTCATGAAATAATATGAACCATTAAACCAATTTTAGAAATATATTTAGTGACTTGGAAAGAGGTTCCCCATAAAGTATTCAGTGAGGAAACAGATTAAAATATGTTGATTGATTCTCAATTGTTGTGTACATATATCATATATTTATATGTAGTTTATTTGTATGAAATAATGGAAAGATCTACCTCCATAATACTAACCATGATTTTCCCAGGGTAAGAGCATTGTTGCTATAATTATAATTTCTTCTTATTTTTCTTAACTACATATTGTCTAGTTTTTCTACAGTAACCATGAATCACTCGTTATTTTAAAAAGAGGCTTTCCATTTAAAATGGGTTTAAACACATGGACACTTAGTTCTGACCCATCTCGAACCCAACTAAAACAACAATAACATTTCTTTTAAAGGATAATGCCTAAGGTGGGTTTTTTTGTGGGGGTTTTTTTGTTTTGTTTTGTTTTTAAGTGAAAGGATATAATTGCAACAATATTTTGGAGGCTGGCAAGCACCTGGAGGAGTTGTAACTGAGAAATCTAAATTCTCAGTTAAGAGTAAGGAAAGCCGAGGTGCAACCTGATTTACCTCTCAGACCACCCACCACCACTACTGCAAATGGGGGTTAAAATGTTACCAAACAATGCCGTTGGTTGACAGCCTATTTAAGTGGTACTTAGGTTCTAAGTCCCCTTCCTCACTCCATAGAGGGCCGAAGGCTTAACCTCCAAAGGTCTAGTCTCAGGGAAACAAAATACATAGGGATCATAGACCACCAGCAACAGCTGAGAGCGGGCAATTAGTGAAGCTCACATGCTCAATGTCCAACCCACCTAGCCTTCTCCCCTCCCACAACCCTGAGGATGCCAATCAGGACAGGGGCACCTTCTCAACAATCCCAGAGGGAAACATCTAAAGATACCAATATTGCGATTCCCCCAAAGACCTATAGGGAAGCCCACAAGTGACCAGCTACCCCCATAACAACATCTTCCAATAAGCTTCTAAATGTGAGCACAACTCGGGCCTCTCAAACTGAGAAAAACGTTAATGTGAAAAAACTTAAATCTGGGTAGAGAAACTTGGAGGAAGCAGAGACATGCAAGGGAAAAAACAACTTAAAAAAGGAAAAAAGTTATCAATCATAGTGAGGAGAAGAGGATTATTGTCCAAATAGGAATGAAACATCAAAATTATCAAAGTGTTCTTAAAAACTAAAATTATGCAGAAATTTTTTTACAATATATTTTATTGATTTTTTACAGAGAGGAAGGGAGAGGGATAGAGAGTTAGAAACATCGATGAGAGAGAAACATCGATCAGCTGCCTCTTGCACACCCCCTACTGGGGATGTGCCCGCAACCAAGGTACATGCCCTTGACCGGAATCAAACCTGGGACCCTTCAGTCCACAGGACGAGGCTTTATCCACTGAGCCAAACCAGTTAGGGCAAATTATGCAGAAATTTAAAAATCAAATTAAATTAATTTTTAATTTAAAAATTAAAGTTAAGAGAGATCTCCCAGAAAATAGAGCAAAAGACAAAGAGATGAAAAAAAAAAGAGAAAAAATATGATACTTGACATATAGTTCTGAAGGTCCAACACACAAACAATTGAAGGTGTAGAAACACAGAACTGAGAAAACAGAAGAGAGAAAATCATGAAAGAAAAAATGGAATAAAAGTTCTCAAAACTCTAGGGCTCAAGTTGATAGGGGCCACCAGGTGCCCAGGACAGTGAATGGAAATAACACAAGGCCCCAAAGAGTAATGGGAACAAAAGGAAGATTCTGTGAGGTTCTGGACTTCATACACAGGATCAAGAAGCAGAATGGCTTAAAACTTAGCAACAACACTGGAAAACTGGAGAACAGTGAAGCAATGCCATTAATATCCTGAAGGAAAACTATTTCTAACTTGGAAGTCTTTCTCCTGCCAAGCTATCAATTCCATGTAAAGATTAAATAAAAATCTTTTTAGACATACAATATGTCAAAAAATCTACCTCCCAGGCACTGTTTCTCATGGAGACACAAGAGGATTGTCCCAGCCTCAGGGGAGAGAGGCAGAGAGAATCCCCTGGGTGGTGTGGCCCAGGGCCTAGGTATCAACTTCACAGCAGGCTGAGAGGACATGTAACTCAGAGCACCGACTTGTTGAACACCTCGAGGATAGGTTTAGACAGGTAGCAGACAGTTTGCCATTGGTGAAAAGTCCATAGAAAACAATGAAATGAAAAACCCAAGACAATTATTCACTGTGTGTAAGACAGAAGGTCGGGCAAGAAAGGAAAAAGAGGCACAGGGCATGTCATGATCCTGCTGCGGGTCCTCACAGAGGTCTCATGGTGAGACAGTGCAGAGTGCTCTCACCAAAATCACACAATCCACAGGGAGGAGAGGGAACGGGGCTGCCGCGGGGAAGGTGGCCGAGCTAAACTCTTGTCTTCCACTGTGGGAAACCAGGGGACAGTGCCTAAAATGGAAAAGTCAAGGATTAGCTGCAAGCTCTCTATTTGAAGATGAGATAAATACCAAACAATGGACTGACGAGTTGAAAGCTGTAGCCCTGGGGATGGAAGACGAGAGAGGAGGGTTGCTTCTAATACACCCACTGGGCTCTTTAAATTGTATGTAACTTTGATTTAAAACACTTACATTATACATTTTCATTTAACTTGGGTGATTGAATGAGAGGATTTCTGAAGGCATTTTCAGCTATCACAGTCTACGACTCGAAGTTACCTTTTTAGGAATCACCATAGTCACTTTTCTTAAATGTGGAGGGCTTTCAGCGTTATTTGTCAACTAGAAGCCCATTGCAGGAAGATTCCTGCAAGAATAGGGCTTCCTGGGCCGGAGCGAAGCAGAGAAAGGAGCGAAGCCCGCTGAAACAGGCTTTGCTCCCTTCTCTGCTGCCTCAGCTCCCTCCCTTCTCTGCCGCTTTGCTCCCTCCTGTCTCCACAGTCTCTGCTGCCTCTCTCCCTCATGTCTCTGCTGCCTCATTCCCTCCTGTCTCCACTGCCTTGATCCCTCCCTTCTGGGCCACTTTGCTCCCTTCTGCAGCACTTGGCTTCCTTCTAGGCTGTCTTCAGTCTTTGCTCCGCGCCTGTGTATACAAATTAACTGCCATCTTGGCTGGTTAAATTTGCATAAAGTCGCTCTGATTGGATGGTGGGCGTGGCTTAGCTGGTGGGCATGGCTTGGGTGTCTCAGAGTGATGGTTACTTTGCATATTACTCTTTTATTAGAGTAGATTAGACTGTGAAATGACTCCAGTAGGTCAATGAAAAGATCAGATTCTCCTTCCCTCTGTGCACTTGGTTTGGGTCCATTTGGCACATCACTGCCCCTGAGTTACAAGATTCTGTGATAAAGCATAGGACTATTGAGATGGAAGCAGACCTGCTCTCCGCAGACCCCTGGCCTGTCAAAGGCAGCTCCAGCCCCTACTCGGGACTCTCTCAGCCCCTCTCCCACAGCCTCCCTGGGCGTCTTCATGTTCCCTGAGGCGGCACAGACTCAGCTTAATCAGGCACCACTCTTGCAATCTTGGCTCCACCACCAGTCATGCAGTTGTGCCCACTTCGTACCCGCAGTGTGTGCTGGGAACATGGCCCTGGGCTGAGCCCCTGCCAGGAAAGCAGGCAGCAGCTTCCAGCCAGGCAGCTGGCGGCACCAGCAGCTGCCCCGCTTGGCCACCAGTGAATGCAGCAGTGAGTTTTCTCCACTATTGAGTTAGCATTTATTATTCTTAAAATCAAGTGGTGCCCTGCAGCATTAATTCAGGAGGAGAAGCTGCAAATTCCAGGCCCTTTTCTGAAAGCTTGTTTCCACAATGAATTAATGGGCCCTAATTTAACACTACATCAACAAACGGGGCTGCTGAAGGAATCTCAAGCAGCTGCTTTCTGCACTGGCCTGGCCCCCAGCTGCCACCGCATGACCACAGCCGCCCTGCTTACCATGGAGCAAAGTATTAGCAGAAAGAACTGGTATTTACCGAGTGCTTACTCTGTGCCAAGCACTGTGCTAGGTGCTTTACCTGCACTGTTGCATTTACTCTTCAGTCAACACTGGTACTCCCTTCACCATACAGAAGAGAAGACCAGGCTTATGATGAAGTTGCCCAGACACATGAGGAGGAAGTGATGGAGCCCTTGGTGAAAGTCTACGGAAAAATTCCTCCTTTAGGGATCCAGGTGCCCGGCTTTCATTACTTTGTGACCAGGTATTTCTCCTTTGCTAACAGACTGTCTTCCAAGTCAGATGAAATGTACCAGCCTTTAATATAAAACAGATGATGTAACTTGATTATAATGCAGCTGTTTGAAGTTAGAAGCTAAGACGCTGCCTGAAATATAAAATAAATACAAAGAAAAGGACTGCTGGGCTCCTTACAGCAAAACAGCCCTGCCACTGGCTGCCTGGCTGTTCTCAGTAAGAGTTAGGGTCCCTCCAGCTCTCTGGAGCAGGTTGGCTGGCACCGTGACCTGGCCATGACCTAGCCATGACCTTCAGGTAGGGCTTCTGTTCCACCTGGCTGGAGAAATAACCATGCTTGCTCAGTGACCTGCAGGCTGCCAGTGTCCCCCACTCCCAGGTACCTGTGGGTCTCCCAGGATAAATAAGAGTTTGGGACTCTTTACTCACCACTGGGGTTGAGAATCCCTGCCTTTTCTCTTGCTGGACGTAGGCAGGAGGGAATCAAAGTTGGCCGGTCTGGTTTCCATGCCAAGACCCTTTCGTCTGAAGCAAAGAGGAGCTAGCTGCTCTTCGTTCCAGCTCAGAGCTGGAGGTTTTGGTTTATAATGAGCTAATACTCCCTGTGCCCATGTTCTTAGCTCTTACTGGGTGTTCCTTTCCTGCCCTAAAACCTGATGGACTCAGCCACATACCTTCTAGCCTTTTGCATATGGTGGACTGTATTTGAGATCCTGGGAGCATAGAGGCTAATCAGGCACAGCCCTGTCTCTGAAGTAATCATGGGCCCATGGGAGAGCTGATCACACGCTCTCCTGTCCCCAGTAGAAGCGGGACAGTGGCTCATGTAACAGCCACAGCAAAGGTCTCCAGAGAAGGGGACCACTAATCCCCTGTGTCTACAAGTTTCAGGGAAACATTAACATGGTATCTGGCCTTGAAAGATGAGTAGGACATCAACCAGGCAGGGATGGGGGAGAGGAAGCACTCCTGGGCAGCAGAACAGAACAGATGCCAAGACAGGGAGTGCATGACATCTTCAAAGCATAGAACGTCTGAGAAAGAGGGACAAGAAGTTCAAGGGAACAAGGAGGAGGAATAGTGAGAGCTGAAGCTAAAGACAGCTCACCTTCGATGGCCTGCCAAGGACCTGGAGCCTTATTCTCCGGGTACTAGGGAGCCATGCATGCCTTTGAGCTGGAGAGCAACATGATGTGGACTTTACAGAAAGAGCCTGCCTGCATCAATATGGAGGATGGATTGTAGGGGAGGGAGGGATGCGGGAAAAGATCTGTAACTCAAGAATCAACCTTGGGCAACATCATTTTAGTCTCAATGGCAACAAAGCATTTGGTCACGTAGGTCATCTACTCTCTCCCACAAAGAGCACCCCAGACACTCTTCCAGCGTGTGACCATAAACAGGAAGCTCTCTGAACCCTGGCTCATGGCTGAACCGCAGCATCCGTCTGCTCGTGAAGAAACTCAAAAGACAAAGCTATGATTTGCATTTATTGTACTTTTTAAAAACCAGCTGATCCAGTCTTAAGTAGGTCCGTTGAATATGCATATGTACCTCTCCTCCCTATCTAAGCTCGTTAAAATGACAGAAGAAAAAGATAAGGATAAATGCATGGCTACATTGAAAAATAAGGGAGAATACCACTGATAAAAGGTAACAGTTATGACCTCATACACCAAAACTAAAAAATCCTTCAGAAAAAGAAGATAAAACTTGTAGCATAATGGGGTATAGTACCATACGTCCCATAAATTATATCATAAACTATGCCAAAAAAATACAGAGAACTCAATTATCATTGTAATTAACAAATAGGATTTGATAGATCTGTATGAGATTTCATATCCTATAAACAAACATTGTACACTTACAAAGATGGACCAGGACTAGATTACAAAGAAAACTTGGGCAAATGCCAAAAATTAGCCCAATAACAAGGTATATATATATTCTCTGACTGCAATATAATGAAACAAGAAATAGTTAACAAAATAGAAATATTAAAAACTAATCACACAAAAATTCAAAAGCACTGTTCAAAGGTAAATAAAAATCCTTCTTCCAGAAAATTTAATGATAGTGACAGGAAGGTTACTCTATATAAAACTCATGGGTGCATACCTAAGCTCAATCAGAGAAACACAGATCGCCCAAAATACATTTATAATGAAACAAGAAAAAAAAAATGGAAACAACCCCGCTTTCAATTCAATAAGTTAGATGATAAGCCACAGTATTTTTTAAAGGCAGAATGAAAGATTTAATCTTTGCAGTTTAAAGCAAAAATAAAAGAATGAATTATGAAGAAAAATTCTATGGCACTGAACAAACTAAAAGCTGATTATTTTAAAATTCTCAGAAAATGGGCAAACAGCAGACAAGCCTGCAGGGAATAAAAAGAAGACACAAATACTCATTGTTGTTTAAAAAGTGACTAGAGATATAAAGAACATTGGAGATTAATAGAGAGTACGAGACACCATATTGTCAGTACATTTGAGATCATAATTTTCTTAGAAAATAAAAATTTCAAACTTAACTCAGGTGAGTCAAGAATCTGAGATCAGGAAGCCGAGAAGAAACTGATTAGATTGTTGAAAAACCACACCCCCAAAAAGGCACCAAGGCCAGTGGCTATATAGGGAATGTCAAGGAGTGAGTGTGCTGTGTGTCATTTAAACTGTTCTGTAGCATAAGACAAAAATGGAAGGCCCCTCAAATGATTCGAGGAAGTAAGCAAAATCCTGAAAATGACAGCACGCAAACACACTACGTCTGCCTGCACACACACACACACCCGAAGCAACTATGAATAAATTCATTTATGAATACAGACGCAGCGATTCTAAATAAAATGTTAGCAAATTAAATTTAGTTCGTATTTTAAAAGGAAACTTCATCATGTACGATTAGGATTGACTCAAGCAATACAGGGATTGCTCAACACTAGCAAAAACAATAACATAATTTACTGCAGTAAGAAGTATATACAGGGTGTCCCAAAAGTGTATACACACTTTAATAGCTGATATCTCAATTTTGGAAATGAAATGTATTTTAACAAACACTGCCTTTAAATTACTCCAAGTGTGTGTATACATTTATGGGGACACCCTATATAATGTATCTATAATGTAATACCTACAGAACCACAATAAAACTATACAAAGAGATAGAGTCAAAACACTGTAGAGAAATAAAGTGGAATTCTAAAAAGTGTTCAGGTAACCCATGGGAAGATAAGTAGAAGAATAGAGAAATGAAAAACAAGAGGAAACATAAAGCAACAGACTTAAGCCCTAAGGTACCAATTACATCAAATGTAAATAGTCCAAGTACACCAATTATGAGACAGAGGTTGGCAAAGTAGATTTTAACACATGACTTAACCCTATGCTGTCTACAAGAAACTCACCTCAAACTTAGCAATATAGGCCGGTGAAATGAAAGGGGGGGAAAAAGACATATTAGCAAACAGTAATCAATAAAAGCAAGAGTGACTCTATCCTATCATGTAAAGTGACTTCAAGGACAAAGAAAATTGTGAGAGAGAGGAACATTATGTAATAATAAGAAGGTCAGTCACAAATATGTAAGCGCCAAACATCAGAGATGCAAAGCATGTGAAGCAAATACTGCTAAACTGAAAGAAGAAAGAGACAAGTATAAGTATTTGGAGATTTGAATACTATTCTTTCAACAATTGATAGGACAGCTAGGCAGAAAAAATCAAGAGAACTATATAACATCAGCCAATAGGATCTATTCAACATTTATAAAACACTCCACCTCAAAACAACAAAATATACATACCTTTCAAGGGTCCCCCAGAACATGTTCCGAGAATGCCTATATTCTGGGTCATGAAGCAAACCTCAACAAATTTAAAAGAATTGAAATCGCATAGGGTGTGTTCTCTGACTGCAATGAAGTCAAACAAGAAATCAATAACACAATTAACAGGAAATCCCTAAACACTTGGAAACTAAACAACACACTTCTAAGTAACCCATGGTTAAAGAAACTTGGGGGGTTCTGTGGAGGAGGGATAAAATATTCACTGATCTAAGCAAAGAAGAAAATGCAACATCAAATTCTGTGGGACACAGTTCAAGGAAGGCGGAGAGGGAAAGTTATACAACTAAATGGGAGGGAAAGTCTCAAATCCACATTCTAAGTCTCCATCTTGAATCAAGAAAATGAGTAGTAAAAGAAACCCAAATCATGCAGCAGGAAGAAAGTCATCAATATAAAAACAGAAATCAATGAACTGAACACAGAAAAACAATAGAGAAAACAAAGATCTGATTCTACAAAGAAACTCAGCAAAACTGACGAATCTCTAGCAACATTAACAGAATTAAAGAAGACATAAATTAACATGCAGCATCAAAAAATAATAAGAGAATACAATGAACAATTGTGTACACATGAATTGGAAAGCATAGATGAAACAAACCGAGTATTTACAAATAAATGAGAGAATTAAAAACTGGGCAAAGGACCCTGAGGTAGTCTATAGGGAAAAACAAACACATATGGCTTATAGATACAGAAAAATGTGTTTGTCTCACTCATAATTTTCAATTGTAAGCAAGATACCATTTTCATCTATAAAACTGCCAAAGTTCTAACTCTTTGAGAATGAAAGTTTTGGCAAGAGTGTAAAGAAACATGGTTTCTCATTAATTACTGGTGAGTTAGCTCAACCTCATTAGAAGGAAAGTTGTTGACATCTTTCATTTTTTTTAAATTTTTTTACTGATTTCAGAAAAGAAGGGAGAGTGAGAGAGAGAGACAGAAACAACAATGATGAGAGAGAATCATTGATTGGCTGCTTCCCACACGCTCCACACTGGGGATCGAGCCCACAACCCAGGCATGTGCCTTGACCAGGAATCAAACCATGACCTCCTGGTTCATAGTCAACGCACAACCACTGAACCACACCGGCCGGACTCCAGTTTTTAAATGTGACCTGCAGGGCTGCTTCTAGAAATTCATCTGATAGATATGTTCACAGATTTTTGCAGGGACATTTGTGCAGAAATATTCAGTGATGATAGACGAAGATTAGACACAACTTGAATGGCCATAAAGGACTGATTACATCAGGGGAGTGCTGGGCACCCATGTGAAAGAACAGGGAACAGAACAACACAAACGCACAGCGACCAGTGAAACCCGCAAGGTGTACTGAATTGCATAGAAAGTTTATAACGAGACAGATGTTGGAGAATAGTTGCCTCTGAGAAGACCAAGTGGGGATGTGCGCCCTTCATTTCTAGAGTCCTGAGAACAGAGAGGACTCATGCCTGTGTGAGAATTTAAGTCTTTACAGTGATGGCAAAAGTTTCCCTTTGTTAGATTTTTTTAGTTCCTTCTCTACATGTTGTTCACAATAAGCCAAAAAATGAAGAGCTGCATTTCTAAAAAGTCAATAATCTTTTTCCCGTCCATCAGTTTTGCACCTCCTCCACGTTACTCATGTTAGCAGTTTGCCATGCACCTTTGCACACTTTTCCCTGTGTTCATAGGCATACACACAAAGATAAGGTAGAAGTTTTGCTTAGTTTGTTTTGTTCACAAAAATGTTATTCCACAACCCACCCTACTCAGTAAAGTGCTATACTTAACCATCTATTATAGCCACTTCACAGAAATCTCACTCACTCTTTGGAAAGCTGCACAATATTCCATCGCATGGATGTGCCATGATCTAGTCCTCTGCACTCTTATTCATGACCATCTCAGCATGTGCCACCTCAAATATCAAAGGAAAACAGTTCTTGTTCTACTCTCCTGAAGCACTGGCATTTTTACTCGATAGGAGAGTACCAAAAAGAGGATGCTGAGCCAAACGTGTATTTTTCTGGGAACATGGAGAAAATCAGTGAGTTTAATTCTTGATTTTTAAGAAGTGTCTGTTTTGGAGCTGCATCCGGAATGCAGTGTGAGTGGAGGAGAAAGAGAATCGTGGGCAAGTTGGCAGGGGAGTGGCAGGCAGAGGCCCAAAGTCCCAGGCACATGAGCTGGGCCTGAGAGAGGAGTTATGTTTACCCGATGACCAGTGAAGAGAGGGAGGCCTGGGAGAGAAGGGCAAGAGGCCGTGACTCCCAGGACAGGGACAGCCCATGCAGAGGCCTGGGAGCTTCAGAGCTTATGGCCTGTGAGAAGACCGCCACTGCTGCAAAGGGTGGACGGGTTGACCAGCAGACCAGAGGAAGGTGCTTCAATCAGTGGGAAGAGCCTGCACGGGGGGAGCTAAACAAGAGCATTCCTATGTTAAAGCATTTAGAGCTTGTGTGTGTGTGTGTGTGTGTGAGAGAGAGAGAGAGAGAGAGAGAGAGAGAGAGAGAGAGAGAGAGAGAGAGAGAATGCCCACAAGTGAGTGCATGAGTATGTGTATGTGTGATATGTGTGTGGGTGTGTGAGTGTGTCTAAATGTGTGAGTATGTATTATGAATGTGTGGGGGGGGCAAGTGTGTGAGTGTATGTGTATTGTGTGAGTGTGTATGTCTGAATATATGTGTGATTGTGTGTGTGAATGTATGTGTATTGTGAGAGTGTGTGTCTGTATATATGTGTGAGTGTGTATGTGTGCGCGCATGCGTGTTGGGATGGAAGACAGGGTGGCACGGAGAGCAATGATAAAGAAATCTGATTTATTCTAAATCTAGCTGGGATTCATTCAGAAAATGACATGTTCAAACCTATTTTGGAAAAATCACTTGAGGGAAGAATACCATCAGCGGAGAATTCTGGGGGCCATGCTCTTCAATACAGGGTACATTTACAAGGGCGTGTAAGCCCTTGCAAGGAGCTCACAGTGGGAGAGCTGGGAAGCTGGGTCAACAGAGGGTGGTAACGACAAGCTGCTCAGTGTAAATGGCCTCCACCAGCAAGCTCCCGAGTCCACAAGCCCACGGTGTCCGCAGAAGCTGTGGACACACAGGGCTCGCTAATGCCTAATGTGCTTATGCACTGGGGTCAAGGTCACCTCAGGGATCATACCCGGCAGCCTTCACTGGCCGCTCAACCAGCACTCTGGCAGCCCCTCTGAGCACCCAGAGGCCTCTGACTGCAGACGGTCCTTACGTTGCCCACACTGCACTGCCCACCTTCACAGACGCTGCTCCCAAGCAGGGTCCCTCGTGGCCACGGAGCTCCGTGTAGAGCGAAACCTGGGCGTAAGCCCACAGGTGGAAGTCCACAGTTGTGATGAGCTCACGGCTGCTGCTGACTGATGATTACTCAAGTTGCCTGGGGTTCAAAGCTTTCAAAATTAAATGGGGCTGTTTTCCCCCTTCATTCCCCTCCTTTGCAGAAACTTTCCTGAAAATAAAATCAAAATGCCAGGTCTGCTCACCTCCCATCTGGAAAAGAAAAAATTCTTAGCCTCTTTCTAATACTTTATCGTTCACATGTAGAGACAACCCCCCAACTAGTTCCTGTTCACAAGACGGGGGGCGCCATAGACCACACAGAGCCATCCGTGACAGAGCTCTCTGTCCCGGTATAAATCAGGGCCCCTTCAGCGGCCGGAGGCCAAGTCCAGATCAAGGCCGGGGTCAGGGTTCAGCCTGTGGCTGGATGCAACTACTTAAACCTCACTGCATCCTGGGGCAGCCTGACAGCCTGGGCCCCAGAACCTCACCGCAGACTGAGGAGGCCCAGGCCAGTTCCTCCAGATCCAGGCCCTCAGTGGTCAATGAGCAGGACAGCCCTGCCTGGCACTGGAGCAGAGAGGCCTGGCCTGACACCTCGCCCTAGAAGCAGTGTGTGTCCTGCCCTGGCACCTCCTCTGAGGACGGTTATCTGAGTGTGTGATGGGGGTAGCAGTGTCCCACATCAACATCACAGGGACTCGGCAGCCCAGACATCGCCACTGGGTGGTCTGCCTCTATGAGCCCATGGGTTGCTTTTCACAATGAACAAGAATCCAGGAGAAGGGGAAACATCACCTGGCTGGCTAGTTTCCCACCGAGGACTTCTAAGACCAGCTGCCTGGGAGTCCATTTGGGAGAGACCAGGGGTAACCAACCCCTCCTCCAGCCGGAGCCCAGCCCATCCTGAATCATCCCCCCGCTGGTCAGGACTGGGGTCGAAAGTGGGCGCTGAGCAGATGAGCAGGATGAGGGATGAAGGAAAAGTGCCCCTGTTATGACCCAAGATAGAAGAGGTAGCAGCCTTTGGCTGTGCTAAGCAAGGTGACCAGATGTCCCGCTTTTGGCGGGACAGTCCCGATTTTTAACAATTTGTCCCACATCCCATGCATTTTAAAAAAGTCCCAATTACTCTTTGTAATATTTTAAGTAATAATAAAAAATAAAAAAAAGAAAAGAAAGAAAGAAAACACACCCCCCTCTCCCCCGCCGTCAGTGGATTACCGCTTTAAATCTGGTCACTTTATTAAGGATGCATTCATTCTGCAACCAGACATGAGCGTCATCACGTGGCCTGTAGCCAGAGAAGCAGGGCCAGCCTCCTGGTAGGCCAGCGCGTTTTGTGCCACCCGCGTCCCATCGCAGCCATCTCCCAGCTTTTGGGAATCATGCTGGACAGCATTTCCGTGCAGCCCTGTGGACAGGAGCAGGGCCTCCGGGGAAGGGTAAACAGGCTGCTGCTTCCAAAGCAGGAGTGGGAACCCGGGGGCCGCACACCTGTGAGCTAAGAAAGCATTACATTTCCATTTTATTTTAAAATTTATCTTTATTGTTGAAGGTATTACAGGTGTCCCCCATTTTTCCCATTAACCCCCCCCCACACACACACACACACACACACACACACCATGCATCCAGCCCTCAAAAGCTTTACATTGTTAAAGGGTTGATGGGGAAAAAGAAGAAGAAAGAAAAACATGTGTCGCCATGATGAGGTCGTCAAAGCCTAAAGCATTTACTCTGCCCCCTTTAGGGAAAAGGTTTACTGGCCGCTGCCCTAGAGCAAAAAGGCTGGAATTTCAATCACAATCCACAAGTGGAAGTATGAAGAAATATGTAGCTTAACTTTTGTCATTTTACTTTATTTCAAGCTCTCTTTCCGCCAGAGGGGCATGAACAATTCTGCTAAGTTAGGGGCCCCTGCCTTATCCTGGGTCATGGCCATGTTCCTGTGCCGTCCAAGGCAGTTGGGAGAGCACAGGTCAACCGGCCACACTCCTCACAAGCCCCGCACCCCATGCACCCCACTTTTTCAGGTCATGCAGCTCCCCCCATAGCTCTGTAGCGTGTCCGAAAGCCCAGGAGCCATTCAGTCAGTTCAGGAGCAGGAACATCATCATAGCTGGGTCTTCTTTCCCTGTGCTTCCCTGGGCACCCAGAGAGCAGGGTCAGCTCTGCTCCCAGACCCCAGGAGGTAGGGACCAGGACTTCCCCCTGGGACACACAGGCAGCTATGCTTCCACCCTCTTCTCCACCATTTGGTGCCGGGGACTGAGGGAAATTAGTTGTTTTTTAGATATATTTTTATTGACTTCAGAAAGGAAGGGAGAGGGAAAAAAAAACATTAATTATCAGAGAGAATCGTGGATTGGCTGCCTCCTGCATGCCCCCCACTAGGGTTCGACCCCACAACCCGGGCATGTGCCCTGACCAGGAATCAAATTGGGACTTCCTGGTTCGTGGGTTGATGCTCAACTACTGAGCCCTATTGGCCAGACCCATTTAGGGGTTTTTCCTTCCCGCAGTGTTTGGAATTTATTCTGTTCCCAAGACCAGATGGTGGCTACTTCTCTCAGCCTCCCAGACTTAAAAATTTGGGTCTCAGTGTCCAAAAGCACTTTCTGTTCCCTCAATAGTATTATTTTAGAACATGAAATCCAGGAAGAAAACTCACAACGACGTTCTGCGCCCCCCTCCCCCGCTCCGCATCGCATCCTTTCTCTGAGGCACGGTGCACAGAAGGATGAGGCTGTTCAGAACTGAAGGGAAGGTCCTATTGAAGAAGGAAAGGAAAGATCTGTAATGTTTCACTTTCCTAGTATTTCAAGCTCTCTTCCTGGCCTGCTGAGCTCTCCCTTTGTTAACTGATTGATTTGCTATGCAGATGCACACCACAGCAACTCAGACTGCCTCTCCAGAGCCAGTTCTTCCGTTCTCAGGGGATTCACAAGCTGATTGTTAGCCCATTCATAACTTGCTGTGGTTCCTAACCCTCTGACGACCGCCTGCTGTGCCAGGAAAGAGATCAGCCTGTTGGGAACGGTGGCTCATTCCCCTCATGTTCTACTCACTCTCTTTCCCCTCACTCCTGCTTCCTGAGATTGCGCTGCCTCAGAACACAGAAGCTTTGTCTCCTGGAGAATGTGGGCATAGGCACTTGCTAATCAGATTCCACCTCAAGAACCTGGGGAACAAACTGGGAGGACTGTTGGCACGTGGAGGGGAGGCTGCGGCTGCCAGTGCCTGCAGTGCTGGGCTGAAGAGCCCCATAGAGTGAAGGGGGGCGGGGGGAGGGAACCAGGAGCCATGAGTGAGCTCAGTAGAGTAAGCCTGCAAAGCAAAGGAACGGAAGGGAAGCATCCCGACTGAGGGTGAGGGCAGGATGAGAGAGAACAGGGGTCCTCTTCCATCCTCCTGGAAACCCTCTCTCCTCAGCTCAGCTCCAGGAGGTCTTCCCACAACGGAAAAGCCCCCCACTGTGACATTTGGGAAGACCCCAGTTTCCCACGGGAAAGAGGCTGGTCAGAGGCCATTTTAGGGGGTTGCAGCTCAACTAAAGGGGGCGCATTTTTATAGTTAGAGTAGTTCTCCCCTGGGATGGAAAGACACAAGAGAGGACACAGGAGTTCCCCTTCATCATTCCGCAGGATCTCACACCCCAAACACAGCGCTCACAGCTGAGGGTGATTCTGGGAAGCCACCGGATGGCCGCCACTACCCTTCCCGCTCCTGACACTGAATTTCCATGATTCTTTGCGTCGATTCCCCGGCCAACTTGCCGTGTGCCCCTAAGTAAACCCATTCCTTCAATATAGGTCTTGTTTTTCTTGCCCGTATAGAGAGAGGTTTCATGTTATGCTTTTGAGGTATTTGAAAACCATTATGTCCACATGACAGATGTGAGAATCAGGAGCCCAGGCAACACTAGTGGGTAAGATCATAAGGGAAGTCCATGAAGAGAAAAGTAAAGGCCAACATCTGAGTCCAGAAGCCTGACTGCATTAGCACAGGATGCAAAGAACAGGGCTTTGCATCAACATGTACAGAAAACAACCAGGAAAAAAATAGTTAACTTTAGCCCTAGCTGGTTTGGCTCAGTGGATGGAGTGTGTGGGAGGCAATCGATCCATGTGTCTCTCTCACACTGACACTCTCCGTCCCTTCCACTCTCTCTAAAAATCAATGGAGAAATATTCTTGGGTGAGGATCAACAACAAAAAATTAGTGACTTTAATGCCATTGGATCAGCAGCGTGATATAGCTGTCAAGGAACACAAGCCATCTGGGCCCCATCAATAGAAGCATGGTGTCAGAAATACGGGAGGTGGCTATGTCACTCTCCTTTACATACCGCAGACCCATCTGAGATACTGAGTCCACACACCCTCGAAGGCACGTGGATAAACTGGGCTTGACCACATGAGGATGGCGTAAGGCAAATCCAGGGCCAGAATCCGCTGTATTCGAAAACATGTGGAGGGGCTGAGGGCGCCCTCCTGTGGGAGGGAAGATAAGGAACAGGAGCACCAGCTCGGAGGTTCTGAAAGGCTGGCATTGTTCAGCATGAAGAGGCTTCGGGGTGTGGCCCCATTGACCAGACCGAGCTCAAGGAATCCAAATGGGTGGCAGCTACTGAGAGATTCGTCACCTCTAAAGCTGAGACTGGGTTGCCCATACTGTGTCTGCCTTAGAAGGAAGGGGGCTGACGCGTTCTGCAGGGCCTGGGCTGAAGCAGTTATCATTATAACCACTACCGCCTGTTGCGTGCTTTCTGCATGATGAGTACTGAAATAAGCACTCGCCACATGTTTTATCTTTACAGTGACTCCGGGAGGCAGGATTGCCCTCCTCCAATTTACAGCGAAGGGGGCTGAAGCTTGACGATGTGAAACAGGAGAGCTGGAAATTAAGACCCCATCCTCTAACTCCAAGGTATGCACTTAAATGACACTGAACTTGGCAGAGATGCTGCAGACAAGACAGAAGCCTCAGCTCAGAGCAGACTAATGGCAGCCAGTGCTCCAGTGGCACGTAAGATGGGCTGGGCCCAGTTCTGCATGTTTTACATCTATCACCACCCCTATCACAGCAACCCTTGGAGACAATGACTGTCATCATTTCCACCCGTAGGCAGGAAACAGAAGCGTGGAGAATTCAAGGTCACCGATTAAGAACTGGTGGCACTGGAGTGCTCCACTGTCCTGCTCCACCCCTGAACTAGGCCTGGAGGGTCTCCGGCCACATGGCCTCATGGATCCAGCATCTGTTATTCCCCACCTACGAGTCCTGCAGACAAGCTCTTTCCCCACGCCACGCCACACATTCTTGCCAAAATCACAATTTGGTAGGGGGTGCCCTTCGACCTCACCGTACCTGAGTTTTATCCCTTCCCACCTCCAGTTCCATGTGATGGCCACACTGCTGCCCTGGGACACAGCCATCTGCCACGCTGGCCAGCCCCTTCCAGCGCCCCAGCCTCTGACACCTGGCTCTGCCTCCCTGCCACTCCGCTCCAGTCTCCGACAAGGGCAGCTATTTTGGGTGAGAAACGGGGCAGGCAGAAAAAATTTCACTCAAGCAATTAAAGAATCACTGCATTTTTCATGATTAACTTCATGCTCGCAGATTGAATGCAAAAAGGTGTTAGCAGAGCGTTTCCATTCCTGTACCTGACATGAGCAATGGGAATATTTGTTCTGCCCGGGAGGATTACACCTTCCATTAATCTTCGTTTTATTGAAAGTTTAACTAACAGACAGACACAATGTGATCAATTAGCAGTGTAATTCCGAGGAGATGTCACCGTAAAATGAAATCCTGAGCACATTGGCGGCGAAGATGCCGGCAAGTTCTCTCCAGTCTCCCTTCACCATCTCAGTGTGTATATTTTAATTGAAAGTTTACTCTGCTATGTGCCTCCTCTACTAAAATTTAATTTAACATTGTAATGAGAAGGGTGTTTCTAAGGAGCTCTTCACACACAAGTTGAGGAGGTTTCACAAATTAAGAGAACAAGTGGATTTGCCGCATTTCCAGGCAGCTGTGGGAGGAGAGAAACCCCGCCCCCAATCCTTTGGAGAGGATCCCAGAGCCTGCAGAACCAGGACCTTTAGCCCCTGTGGCAGGTGGGCCAAGAGGGGACTATACCAGAACAGCAGCAAGCGTCCTAAGAGGCTGAGAGCTCAGGCCAGGCCACTTACAGGAGCAACAAGCGAAATAAAAAGGCTCCTGTCTCTTCTCCCCAATGCTGCCTTCTGATATCCCTCTAGCGCCCCCTGTTGGCAAAACCCATAGGAAACCAATTGGCCAAGTGAAATGTGGTTTGCAGAGTCTCAGCCCCAGCTTTGCGGAGTTCAGAAGGACAGCAGGTGGAAGGCTGTAGCTTAGCAACCAATATAATGCTCTTGGAGACATCACTTTGCCTCTCTGAGCCTTAGCTTCCTCAACTGTAAAATGGGGACAATAATACCCAATTCCCAAGCTTGTGAGAATCCTGAGATGGGGACTGGGAAGGTGGTTGGGAAGGTACAATACAAAGGCGGGAAGGATTGTTCTTTTCCACTGCTCTTCGGAAAACAACACAAGGCAGCTTTTCCAGAAGAGTGACCTCAACCCAAAAAGTGATGTCATGTAGCTAAGGTCGCAGAAAGGCCTTGACTTAAACTGAGAGGTGGTCTGAGGTTCCGGCTGAGGAAGGAGGAAGATTAGGAACAGGATATGCTCAAGAGCATAACAAAAGTAGAATGAGCACAGCCTGGTCTGTTCCATCAAAGCCAGAGGTCAATCATTGCAAGGGTCACTTCCCTGGAACCTTGAGTTTCAACTCTGCCCGACTGTGTCTAATGTACTATTGTAGCCCAGAAACCAATGCAGCATCTGGTCCCAGGCACACTCAATAAATGTTTGTGGCTTCGAAGTGGAGGGAATGCACAAACTAAAGGCATTGGGTGCACTAGCGACAACTCCTGGTGACAGATGGTATTGCAGCCGAGCTCTATTAGACCGCATACAAGGTGGGGCAAAAGTAGGTTTATAATTATTCATATGGGGAATAATACAATAATTAATAAATAATAGTACAAAAATAAACTCTGAGTTTTGTATACTCACAAATGTAAATCTACTTTTGGCCCACCCTGTATGTGTCCAGAAGTAAGCACAGCTTCAGAATCAAGGGGTTTCTACAAAAAGGGGGAAAATGTTAGTATTCAGGATTTAAGGAGTTCAGTGGCAAAAGGGGAGGAAAGAGATGTAGTCTTGGCTGGCCAGCATAGCTCAGTGGTTGAGCATCAACTTATGAACCAGGAGGTCACAGGTTTGATTCCCGGTCAGGGCAATTATGAGGATTCATGAGGATTTAATGACTGTTCACTGTGTGGACACACAGAGAGGGTAACAATGTAATGAGTGCGGGGATGAATGCTCCATAGACTGCCCTTGGATTCTCGGGCCGGAGAGCAAGACACTCCCTCTACCACAGGTGTGGATCCTTTTCTGGGATGTGGGGTGCACTTCACCAGTTAGGCCCGGGTTGTGGACTCAGTCCCCAGTAAGGTGCATGCAGGAGGCAGCCAATCCATGGTTCTGTCTTATCATGGGTGTTTCTATCTCTCCCTTCCTCTCTGAAATCAATGAAGAAATATTTTTTTAAAAGAGAGAGAAAGATGTAGTCTCTCTGACTTTGCTGCCTCCCACTCCACTCCAGCCACACTGCCTTCCTGTCCTTCCTCAAGCACACCATGCTGGCCCCTGGTCCTAGCTGTTTCCTTGGCCCAAAATGTGCTCTCAGGTATTCTCATGACTTGCTTCATGGTTCCTCCTCACATGTCACCTCCTCAGATGAGACTTCTCTGGCCACTGAATCTAAAATAGCAACAATTTCTGTGACTCTTGCTTCACTTTTCTTCACTGCACTTATTGCCTGCCATTATATATCTATTCAGTCATTTCCATGTGTGTCTCCCGAATATCAATTCCCTGAGGGTAGATGTCTTTATTGTTCTCTGTTAGAACCCCAGCACCTAGTACAATATGATATAATAGCCACTCAAAAATTATGTGTTGCATTATTAGAGAAAAGGGAATGTGATGTGACTTAATGGCAGTACTCTGAAGGTAATTCCTACGCTAATAGATTTTTGTGTAAGTTGTGCTGTGAAGGCATTTTTCAAGTAGGGCTTAGCAAGCGTCCTTGTGAGAGAGAAGCCCAGCAATCTGGAAATCTGGAATCCATCAGGATAATGGGTTCTGCCATTGCCCTTCCCTAATTGTCTCTTCTGGTCCTCACTGGTGAAGTGTTCCCCACATCCTAGAAAAGAATCCACACCTGTGGTAGAGGGAGTGTCTTGCTCTCCTGTTAGTGGCCACAGGCCCAAGAATCCAGGGGCGTCTATGGAACATTCATCCCTGCACTCATTACATTTTTACCCTCTCTGTGTGTCCACACAGTGAACGGTCATTAAATCCTCATAATAATATATCTCTGACTTAATAATAGAAGATAATGGGGAAGGAGGATTCACTTTACAGAAATTTGTTTTGCCACAAACCCCATCAAACCCCATCTATTCTAGGCCTTCCACACAGCTCACAAACAAATATTTGGTAAGTAGGTAACATAAAAGATTTTTTTAAATAATTAAGTCTGGAATGTATTTGGAGGACAACACATTTTCCTCTTGATTATGGTTGACATTGTGTTCATCAGACATAAGAAAAATGCTAAAGAGCGGGACCTCCTTCTAGGAACTCCAGTCCAAGTTGACAAAATCAAGACCAAGTTTGTCAGGCCCATCAGAGCCCGGGCTGGATCTCCCCAGGGAACCTGCAGCGTCAATGTCTGCAGCTGGATGGGTGCCCCAGTGCCTGGCCATAGTAATTGAGAGGGTGGGTAGGAGGTGGGAGAGACAGATTTTTTCATTCCTGGCTTCCTCCTCCTCCCTTAAGCAGATGCTGTCACACCTCACAGGTGACACACCTCCCATCCTCTAGCACAAGAACTTTCTGGATCTTTGATTCATTTCAACTCCACATGAGTCTCTTCCCAGAATTTTCTTTCAGGGCAAGACAGTTTGCTCCTCAGTGATCCTCCCAATCACGCCACCCCACAGGCAACCCATTTTACAGGCCTCGCAAACCTACCATTTCTCCATTTAGTCCTTACTTGCTTGTATTGTGCTTCTGGCCTCAAGAGAAATGGTTCTCACATCAAAATTCTTCAATGGGTCTCTGATTTCCTTATCGGAAATGTCACCCTGACATGGTAAATACCAACTGTGCCTTTCCCACGAGGTTGCTTTGATCTGGGCCTTCCTCCTTCAAAAGGATCTTTAGTTATGACAACCAGGCTTGCCCAAAATATGGCACCACACAGCCCCCTCTTGAGACATGCTCTGGAGATCCACTGGGCCTGGCTCTGCGGACTGGCCCCAGGCTCCTCCCTCCAGCTCTCCTCCGTCAGCCTCTCTGTCCCTGTACAGCCTCCACCCAAACCCTTTGCTGTGCCAAAAATTTTCAAGATGAGGAGGCCCAGGGAACAGGAGCCCAGGCCCAGCCAGGTCTCGGTGGTCACAGAAAACAGCTGAGATAATGCAAAAGAAGAGGACCAACTGAAGGGGCTTCCCAGAGCTGGGAACATAGGGCACAAAAGTCTAGCAACAGTGGAAGGCATCACTACCCATGAGCCTCAAGGGGCGGAGAGAGGAAATAGGTTACTGGAACCCAGTGAGGGCTGGAGCCATTGCAGAAGCCCACCAGACAGGACATGAAAGGATCCAGCAGCTTCCAGAAATATTGCCCAAAGCAAGGCGGGTCTGAGGGAGACACACCCCATCTTCTCTCTCTCTCCCATCTTCTATTGGCACCTCACTGGCCAATGAACCCTTGGGTGGTGTCCTCCATATGGGTCAGCCTCTAGCGGCACAGAACAGGTCAGAGAAGGGCAGAGCATGGATCTAGAGTACAGGGATGGGCGCAACGATGGGCATAGAGAATAAAAAACATGAACAAATACCAACTCTCCTCGTCCACCTCACTCCCCCCTGAGTCTGTGTGCCCACCCAGGGCCGCGATTCCTACCCATCTATCCTAGCTTAACTCTGCAGGGACACTGGCAAACCTGAGTATGCAGAATGCCCTGCCTTCTCTCCTTCTCTCAAATTTCTTTCTATTCTCTTTTGACAAAAATCCCTCTCATTCTTTAAACACACTTTTTGTCTAAGTTATTGGTCCAACGCAGCTTTGTGGGGCCTAGAGGCACTTCAGTGATGTCAGCAAAGAGCCAGAAAGGAAACACACAGAATCCTCTCCTAAAATTTGAGATGTAGGAGCCCAGATAGGCACAAGGGTCCACATATCTGTTCTGCCAGGGAGCCCAGAGTGTGGATGCACAGCCTTTCTCCCCGGGCAGCAGATGAGCTGAGTGCTAATCCACATGGCCACCAGCTCCCCTCTGGTGGGGTCATTCCCCACATGCTACGTGCTGCTCAGTGAGCCTCCTTCTACAACACAGGCAGGCACTGGAAGAAGCTGTCACTGGTCCCAGTGGTAACTGAGTTGGTGGCTAACCCAACACTGAAGCACAGACATCAGCAAATGTGTAGAAACCTCACTGAGCTCCGTGGCCACCCCGGGGGTGGTACCTCCACGCTGTCACGTGCCCCATTCCCGGGCTGGACCCAAACTCCTCTCTTTTCCTCACAATCCAGCATATTCCTGGGTTGTGGGACCCCTTCATGGGGTGTTCGCATGGTTGACTCTGAGAAATGAGCCTCACTGGTCATTCCACAAATTCCCAGCCTTGCCTGGCAGCTAACGAGCTCCGCGGCCAGGAAGCACAGCAGAGTGAAGGCCCAATTACGGCAGAGGAGAGCCTCGGAGAGCCTCCTGCAAAGGGCTTAAATGCACTAACAAGCCATTTCAGAAGGGCAGGGAGCCCCTAATGGTCTGCCTGCTGTCAAAGAGGCAGCAGAAGGTCAGAAGAGGACCGCTGCAGCCTGAGGCTTTGTCCTGAATCGTTCCAGTCCAGATTCAGTCTTGTTGACACAAAAAGGTGGGTGGGAGAGAGGAAGCATCACGAGACAAGGAGAGAAACACAGCCACCAGGAAATCTGTGTGAAGCACAGCTCTGGATGCCTTTCCTTCTGCTCCTCAAAGACCTCCAGTGGCTCCCCATTGTCCACAGAAAAGCCCACTGCCCTATCGCTGGGTTTCTCAGAGGGCAGGCTGTGGATCATGGGCATCAGAATTGCCCGGGCCCTTGCTTAAAAGGCAGATTTGTATGCCCCCTTTCAAGTTCCTGTGTTAGAATCTTGGGGTGGGGTAGGGGGTGGATTCTGATGATGTTCAACCAGCTTCCCTAGGTGATTCTCAACACATTCATCCATTTACTCATTCACTCCATCAATGAGTATTCAGTGAGTAGTTACCCTGCGTGAGGCACTGTGCTGGGTGCTGGGGAGAAGAGATGAGCAGAAGGCACCCACTCTCTGTTTCCCTGCGGAGCTCCTGGGGGTGGGAAGGAATGGAGTCAGCACACACATGGATGCACATAATCACCGACTTGGGATGCAGCCTGAGAGCAAGCCCCGTGCCTGGCATGGCAGCATCAGGTGGGTTGAAAGCCCGACTTTGGAGCCGAACATGGGTCTCTCTCAGCTTCATCTCTGACCCTGAGCATGTCCGTGCACTCCTCCAAGTCTCAGTTTCTTCCCCTGTAAAATGGGACTAATTGTGCACACCTCCTACTTCTCTTTAATTTTTATTTGAGTTTATTTGAGCCAAACGTACGACACGTTGAGAAGCAAGATCTTACCTCCTACTTTTGAGAAGAGTGCGGGATGATCCATGTGAAGTGCTCCGCACCCTGTCTGGTGTTCCATAAGTGCATGACCAGCACTGGCACTGGGGGACAGGGAGTTGGCAGTGGGGGTCAGGCAGTGTTTGTTATAAAGCAACATGGCCTCAACCCAGTGCTCAGTTATAGTTCAAAGGACATGATCAAATTTTACAATTTCTCCTACTGGTACGTTCTGTCATACTGATGACTGGAAGGGAACTGCACTTGGTTTTCACAGTCACTTCTTTTCTTCGGAGGCAGTCCCTTTAAGCCTAAGCAAGGGCCGCGTCTACCCCTCAGGTCCTCGGTGGGTTCAGGCTTTGTCTCATGACCGTGCCCAAGTCACTGGCCCTCGAATCGGGGCTTCTTCACACAGAGAGTGAGTAAGTGGAGTAAGTGGTGTCCGAGAGCCTCCGTGTGGCTACCAACTTCTTGTTTGGCCAGATAGGACATTTTTAGCTTCTACAATTATTGGTATTTCGTGTTAGAATGACATTTGGTACTGAAAGAGTGAGAAGGGCATTATATTCTTTTAAAAAGCTAACCTTCCAAAGATTACACAGATATCACATGAACATTCGGTCCTCACTTTGACGAGCTGGTGACAGTGTCCCTGGCAGCCCCAGTCCTGAGACCCCCATTTGATACTAATGACCTGGTCTGCTGCTGATGGTGACCACGACGGTGATGAAGACGCCTACAGTAGACAGGTACATGGCCCTCACTAGGTTCCCACACTGTCCTAAGCACTTTACGCATATTAACTCACGTAACCCTCACTAGAATCCCATGAAGTAGATTTAGGATTGGACCCATTTTGCAGAAAAGAGAACTTTCCAAAGATCTGACTGCTAGGGAGCAGCCAGCTGGACTCTGAGCCGGGCCATTTGGCCTCAGAGTCCATACCCTTTATGGCTGCCCTCCACAGACAGGAAAACGGGTCCAGGGAGGACAAGGACGTGCTCACGGTCACGAAGCAACACAGAACTGACGCTAGAACTCCTACCTCTGATCGTACCCCGAACCACACCGAGGTGACTTGCTGCTCCTTCCCTGAGCCCACTCCCAGCTTCCCCCAGGCAGCTGCACGTGCCACACAGGCCCCCGTGATGAACTCCCGGAAGGAGTCAAAACTGTTTTGTAAAAAGAGTCAGCCCATCATTTGGATGACGTGACAGGTGTTTTTTTTTGTTTTGTTTTGCTGCCAGAATATTCCATCCAGCAGATCATGCTGCCTACTCGAGCCAGTCAGCTGCCAGTCGGTTCTGCCAGTCCTCTGCTTCACCACCAGGCCAGAGGAGCTGAGGCTGCAGCACCCTAATGTCCAATGAATCACCCCGGAGCCGTGGCCAAGCACCCGGCCATCTCGCATCGCCACAAAAACCCTGCCACGAGGCTGCATCTCAGCCGCACCTGGAAGCCAGGTTGGGCCCCGGGTGCTGAGGGAGAGGCGATGTCTCCTTTCCTCTCCTCTCGTCTCCGCCTCTTCAGCCGGCTTCCGCTGCATGTGAGGGGGCCCCGGGATACATCGGAGCCAGGCCTGGAGCTGCTCACAGCTTGGAAGGAGAAACAGATAACTACACGAGTAACCCCAAGCCACGGCAAACAGGTGAGCAAACACCGTGGCAGCCCAGAGGAGGACGCGTCCTCGTCGCCGGGGAGGCTTCCGAGAGGATTATTCCTCCTGAAACCTGGAGGATGAGGGGCTGCTTCGGGCAAGGTGAGGCCATTAGCCGACTGTCCCCTGCTGAGGCTGCAAAGCCTGCTCAGCCACGCAACTGCCCCAAAATTACACACCTGCTACATGAACATTCGGAAAATGTCCCAACCTCAGAAGCAGGAGGGGAGCCCCCTCCCGTCCCGCGGGGTGGGGGACCAGCCCTCCTCCTGTCCCAGATGAAAGATGCAAGTTGCCCTGGCTGGGCCACGCCAGGCTGCCACCGGAGGGGGCTGAATGGTGGGGGGCGGTAAGGAGGCGCAGCGGCTGGCACGGGACCTGCTGCTCCAGCCCACAGCGTTCGTGTATCGTACTTGGATTCACAGAAGCATAACATAGGCCATTTGGACCTGACCTCCGAGGTCACCCTTCCAGGCTGGGAAGTGGCAATCTGGCTCGGCGGAAGCAACAATCCTTTAAATTTGCCTAACATGATCCCATCACACTTCATTTCCTTCGGCGGGTATCTGCGGATGTACTCAGTGTTCACACTCACCCCTGCCATCGCCCAAGCTAATCCTGCGTGGGACGTGGGGGGAAACCACACCGCCAACCAGCAGCCAGGACTTGTCGCCCTGATCTGATGGCGCCCATGTGGCCCAGGCCTCCGCACTTGAGGCTGGGGGACGCCAAGACTGCGGTCCTCCCATGGGAAAATAAACTGCCCCGAGCCACCGGAGGGACCTGGAGGTGACGGGCGGCCGTGATGAACAGCTCACGCGCGCCCAGCTCAGCGGCGCACAGCGGAGCTGACAGGAAATGTCTCATCTCTGAACACAGATGCGGCGTCCAGCCAAAAGCAGGCAGCACGGGGGACACGCTTGACTGGGGAGGAGAAAAACAACCGCGACTGCAGGAAAAAGCCCAATTAGCCCAAACTCGGCCATTGATCCTTCTTGCTCAGATGGAACCCTGGCCAGGCCTGGGGACCAAGGGATGTCCGGGGGAGAGATGGGGGCAGCGCGTGAAAGGGGCTTCAAGACTATCCGCTTCACACCCCAGTGTGACCTGGGGACGCAGTGGATTGGTGTCTGACTGGCGTCTAAATAATCTAAAGGGCAAAAGGTTGGCTGGAGTGGCTGTGGTGGCAATGCAAGGGCCAAAGTGAAATGGCTCAGGGTGGTCTTAAAGGGACTTTCCCCGAGAGAGCTGCCTGCAGGGACAATGGGACCCCAATGACAGTCTGTGAAAACGAAGATTAGCAGGAATCAGGCCAAGGCGCGCCATAACTGCCCACCAGACAGGGGCTGGTAGGAGAGATGGCAGAACCGGCGTGGGGGAGGTGTACTGAACTATACGTAGGTCCCACGCACTCACTCCTATGTAACAGGTGACACAGTAGCCCCTGGCTGTGGGCTCGTGGTGAACAGAGTCCACGGTCACGCCCCTCCCTCCATGTCGAGCCGGCCAGTGACTCCCTACGGCCAAAGGTGTGTTACCAAAGCAGGGACCGCAAATGCACTGGCTCGGCTAGACTTCCTCCCTTGCCCTTCAGCGACCCGCTGAGGAAAGAACAGGCCCGGTGCCCACCGAACCTGGACCTGGGCCCCAGGACGACTATGAAGGAGCCAGGAACCACACTCACACCCCGGAGCTGACCCGCCAACGAGGCTCCCTCCGTGTTAGCAGATCACAGTCAACCTGCAGACCCACGACCGACTGTGAGAATAAACGCTAGTGGTTACGCCATCGCTTTGGAGCCTTTTGTTGTGCACATTATCCAGCAAAGCTTGATGGCGCCAGGCCTCTGAAAACTCTTCAAAGTACTGGGGGCAGGAGGGGGCAGCTAGAACAGCAGCGATCATGGGGGAGGAGGGGATAGTTGCCAGAGCCCCCACCCTAGTCATGAAGACCATTCCTGCCCTCTGACCTCTCCTTTTGCCCAGCCCACACCTCCTGACCCCACCCAGGTGCCTCATCAGCTAGTCAGACAAGGAGGAGGGAGAGAGAGAGTGTGTGGAGGTCAGGTTTAGGTGTCATCGTGGCTAGGCTACAACCCCCAGTTAATCAAGTACTGATTGAGGAGTTGCCACGATTCAAGCCCCTAATTAGTAGACTTTAGGGAAGACTGCGCTAGGTAATGAGTGGGCCTGAGTCCATCAGCCCAAAGCCTCAAGGGTTAGTGCTGAGACCTCCGTAAAGAAGAAATTCCACGTCCAGAGAGTAGGGAGCTCATGCTGCCCAGTTCTGGCCTGCGCTCACATCTCGGCCCTGCCCACCCAGCCCCACGATTATGTAAGCCCAGGGTGGGGAAGAAGCAGTCCTAGAGAGAAAGAAGGCCCGAGAAATCATGTGGTCCGGCCCTGCCAAGGCATTAGCGGTGAGTTAATTAAACGTGTGACCCAATGAGCAGGCTAGTTTTTAAGTTGATCATTTTGTTTGACCCTCGAGTGATATTATGAACATCCCAATGGTCCTGGGCAGAAAAAAGGCTCCCCACCCCTGATTCTGAGCCGCAGTACTCTTAATATGAATCTACTATTGGTCCTGCTTCTCTGGTGGAACTCTGTCTGAGACAGATTTTTGGTACCTGGAAGTGGGGTACTGCTCTCAGAAATACCCCAAAACTTGTCAGTGGCTCTGGAACTGGCTGGTGGGCAGAGGAAGGAAGAATATTGAGGGACATGGAAGAAAAAGGCAAGCTTGTCCTGAACACACTGTTAGCAGAACTATGGATGGTAGGGACTCTGCCAGAGAGGGTCTCAGAGGAAGTGAGGAGCAGGGTGAGAAAACCTGTGTCTCGGAGGACACTGAAATCATCTCCAGCCGACTTGGCAGAAATGTGCGTCAAAGATGCTTCTGGCGAGGGCTCAGAGAGAAAGGAGGAGCGCGCCATTGGAAACGAGGAAAGGGGGTCTTTGCTGCATGGTGGCTGACAAGCGTAGCTGGTTGTGGCCTCCAGCTGTGTGCAAAGCAGCACGTGTGAGCGATGACCTTGCCTGTGTAGCTGAGACTCCCAAGCATATTGTTGAAGACACGGCTTTCTTCTCGCTGCTCATAGTAACACGAGAGAGAGAAGAATGGCTGAGAGAAATGATTTAGAAAAATCTCAGTCTGTTCGCATTGCAAAGGCTGTTAAAATTGGGAATCGCTGCCCGGAAGGTCTGCACTGGCGAGAAAGGGATGGGACGGGGGAAGCAGAGGTCGGAGTGATGTGGGGTCACAATCCAAGGAACGCGGGCAGCCTCGAGCTGGAGGAAGCGAGGAGCCGGATCCTCCCGGGGCCCCCACCAGCAGCGCAGTCCTGCCGGACCATGTTCGGCTTCTGAACTGGGAGGTGGAGATGCTGTGCTGCTTTAAGCCACTGCCCTGGCGACTGTTACAGCGGCCCCTGGGAACACGTACAGAGAGCAAGGAGAGAGACATCTCTCCGCGTCCCTTTTCCAACTGTGATCTTTCAATGCAGCTTGGAGTTTGGGGTACTCCCCCGGGTGGGACATTCTGGTTCCTGAACTGAGACTGTCTGGGGGCGAAGGTGACTGATGGGAAGTCATCATAGGACCCACAATGAACAGAGAAGGGTGGGGGCACACATCAGGAGCAGGGAAACCAGCCCGAGGGGCGGATTTAAAGAGGAACGCTGACGTCATGTATGAAGACTCCCGCTCTGTCCAGAAAACGGTGGCGCTTGAACATATCAATGAAGGAGGAAGATGTGTGAATGTGATCAGTGTATGGGGAGGCCATGGGGTAGTGGAAAGACTCCGGGACCCACAGCCAGAGCTCAACATTGCTTAGGGTGGAGATGCCGTCATCGTGCCATGCGGAGTCTCTCTACTGGAGAGGAAGACGGACGGACCCTCCTCCCGGACCCGGTCACCTGGCCCTTTATTCCATAAACTGTCCGCATCCTGCCCTGTATCTCCCTCCCTGAGCCTTCAGAGCTGTGTCCCCGGTGCCCTGGGGAAATAATTAGCCAGGGCCCCACCTCCCAGCCCAGGGCTGTGTTGCTAAACATGAAAAAGGGACATGGCAGGGTGCCACCAGGAGCAGCTGATCGGCGCATGTGATTGGACAGGACTGAGCCACATCCAGACGGCCGATTGCCAGCTGTGTGTCTCAAACAAGAGACGAGACATCTCTAGACCTCGGTTTCCTTGTTGTGAGAATCATCACTCCCTCACCGCGGGGTTTTCGTGAAGGTTAAAGGGGAGAACACTGGTGAGTCGTAAGTGCTCAATACACAGTAGCTGTAATAATAATAATTATTGTTGTTGCCGTTGTTATTAACGTTACGATTAGCTGAGTCCACCCCATCCGCACCTGCAATGCCGTCGCTGCATCTGCCACCTCCGCTCTGACCAGCCCCAGCCCAGCCACAGTGCCCAGCCTTCCCAAGGATCCCCCTCCTGCAAGCCTCTGGCCATAAACAGTTAATGCGATTACTGCCTTTCGCTCAGATTTGCAATAGCTTCCTCTCTTTAATCACTTTGAATGTGTTTCAAATTCCTTTCCTACGTGACCGAAATCAGAGCGGCACCTGTGCAGGCAGAAAGCCTGGCTGCCAGTGTGAGGTGGAGATGTAAAACAGTCAGGCGCTGCAGGGAGAAATTATGCTTTCTTAATCCCTTTTACCCTGTAATTACCAGGCACGACCACGTGGTAACGGCAAAAATAACTCGCACGTACAGACGTTGTCTATAGCATCCTGATACGGAGGACCCTCGGGGGAAGCGCCTGTGCAGTCCCCGCCCAGGCCCGCCTTCCTCGCCAGCTCTCCAAGGTCACGGACTCCAGCCAGCCTTGGACAGCTGGGAGGCGTCTACTCGGCCTCACCCTCCTCTACTCTCTGCAGCCTTTGACTGCAATCACCTTCTTCTCTCACCCTTTCCTGACCTGACATCCCAGCCGCCTTCTCCCTGCCTCTCCCCCACCTCAAGCACCTGCACCTCACTGGCCTCCACCCTCGTCTCCTCAGCACGTCTCCCGCCTCCTCGCATCGACCAGCCTCCCTGAGGTCCTCGAAGCAGCTCTCTCCTCTCTTCCCTTCCTCACTTTCACTTCCTTGTTTCCGAGGTCAGGTTCACACCGAGGACTCACCCCACAGCCCCACGTGTGGCCTCCAGGCTCCAAGACCCCAAGACTGGGGTGTCCTGCTGCCAGCTTAGTGTTTCCGCTGGGACGCCTCCACCACCAGGGCATAAAGCTCGGCAGCTCCTCCACCTCCACGTCCTCCTGGCATCCAGCTGCCCTCTGACAGGCCCAGGGGAGAGCTCTCCGTGTGGTTAGAGGAGCGCACAGGAGCTCCAAGGCAGGTAGACCTGAGCAGATCCTGCTGTGAACCAGGTCCCATGACTCTGGCCAAGTTACTTACTTTAATGTCCTTGTCTATGAAATGGCAACAGTAATGTAGACATCCAACTGTGGTTTTCCAGAACAAATTACATAGTATGTGCATATGACCAACACACTGTCCCCGTCCCTTTCCTGCTCTCCGCCCTCTGTCAGGCATCATTTTTTACTGAGTCTGCCCCCAGACACTCAGCTTCCCATTCATCAGCCCCCCAGGCCAGAGACATCTTGCTAGAACTCGTTTCTAACCACGTTGCCCTGATGAGAGGGCTTTGGTGGTTGCCTGTGGCTCACAGGTTCGAATCCAGAGCAAAAGCAGCATGAATGGGAAACAGCAAACACTGACTGTGGACTCATCCAGACCAATTTTAAGTCTTCATTCCCCAAACAGTTGACAGTTTAGACTTTGGGTCTCAGTTTCAAAGGTTTAACAAGGCTAGTATTTCCTAACTTGCAAGATAGTTGTGGGAATTAAGTGACTGAGCTAAGAAAAGCACCTAATAGGTGTTTCAGCACATAGTAGGTGTTTAACAGATGCTGTTCCTCTTTTTCATTTCCTCGCTCCTTCCCCCAAACTCTTCCTTCTTGATTCTGATCAGATAATCCATATTCTTTCGGGCTTCTGGGCCTGGATTTCCTCATCTCTCACATGAGAGAAATGAGACCTGATTGGGTTTCTGAGAGGATTAATTGAAATAAAGAGGTTGACACATAATAGATGCAATAAATAGCAATATCTTCAGGAAGGCTTTAATTATGGTTAAGCATATGGGCCTCTGGAACCACGTTATCTGGGTTCAAACCTCAGTGGTGCCATTTTCTAGCTGGGTGATCTTAGGCACAGGACTTAATATCTGAGTTTCCTCATCTGTAGGATGAGAGGATGCTTACAATGGTACCTAGCTCATAGGATTGTTGTGAAAATTTAGGGAATTAATATATGGCAAGTGCTTAGGGCTATATCTGGCATAGTCTTTTTAAAAAATATATATCTTTATTGACTTCAGGGAGAAAGGGAGAGTGAGAGAAAAATAGAAACATCGATGATGAGAGAGAATCAATGATCAGCTACCTACTGCATGGCCCCACTGGAGATCAAGCCTGCAACTGGGGCATGTGCCCTGACCTAGAATTGAACCGTGACCTCCTGGTTCCTAGGTCAATGCTCAACCACTGAGCTAAGCTGGCCGGGAAAACCTAGCATAGTCTTAAATATTATCCATGTGATATTTTTTTCAGTTTCAAGAGCCCACTCCTACACTGCATCTGTCTGACCTTTACCAGGTCAGGTACAGAGGTGGTGAAATATTCCAGAAGGTTTTCCAGGTGACTCATCCAAGGCCAGAGAACTAGAAAATAACAGAGGAAAGATTCAAACTCAGGACTGGGTGTCCAAGTCCAGATCAGTCAATATAATTCAATCACCACTCACTATGGCTGGCGGAGGTCCGTGACCTTGGAGAGCTGGTGAGGAAGTGGACTGCAGCACTGTGCAAATGCCTGGGGAGGGGAATGCACCAGAGCTTCCACCATGGGTCCCTGAAGTTATGAGAATGGATAAGATCTTTCCACACCCTCACGTCGTCTTGGGAAGGCAGGCACACACCAAGTTTCAGTGTGATATGGGCTGTCCAGAGGGTGGACAGAGCCACTAGCTCTGCTGGGAACTTCCTGGGAGGCATGGAGGAGGATCCCCTGACCTTAACCTTAAATTATGAGCAGATTTGGCCCATGTGCTTTTCAGGGGAAGGCACATCATGCACTGAGTGTGTGTGGACCCTGCTGGGGAGGACAGGTTTCCCAGAGAATGGCAACCCAGCTTCCTGGGGTGGCAAGGACCAAGACCCCAGCCAGGCCTCAGGCACCCATTTTTTCATCAGCACCTGTTAGCAAAGCCATGAATGCCATCGTGCCCTGGGAGATGCCCTTCCCAGCATTCCTTGGAGAAGAAAAAAGTGGGGGGTACAAGCAAGTTGGTTCTCTTTCCATTCCCTCCTATTCTACCCGGGCTTGATCCCCAGTGGGGCCGTGCAGGAGGTAGCTGATCAATGATTCTCTCTTATCATTGAAGTTTCTAGTTTTCTCTCCCTCTCCCTTCCCATCCCAGAACCTGACATTAGCCAACCCACCTTCTTCCAGGTTCTGAAAGCCAGTGTCTGGGGCACTGATGAGAAAAGTCTAAATGAGTTGGCAGTTGAACCCCAAATCTCCAAATATTATAGGACTAGTGGGTGCTTGAAAGTCACCTGGTCTGATTTGACTCTGGGCGATGGCAAGAGGTGGGGGCGCGAGTGGCCCAACCCCGTGAGCTGAAGACCCATGCCCTCCCTCCCCCGAGTGGCAAGCAGAACACAGCCTGTCCCCCTCTGAGTCAGGCTCTCACCCAGACCTTCTGGCGTTTGGATCTGGGCAGCCCCACAGCCTCAGGAGTGAGCTTCCTGAGCACTGCTGAGCGGACACCTTTGTCTGCTCCGTGAGCCCTTACTTAAATCATGCCTCTCGACAAGCAGGTGGCCGCCGGGGAAAATGCATCCCCGCTCTTGAATTCCCATTTCTAATGATCCTGCGGAAATTATCGAGAAAATCAAAATACTATGTGTCTAAGTGCTCTTCAGAACTCACCACAGTGCAAGCGGTTTCCATAAATCCCGTTCGCAAAAGGCATCTTTCAAAGGTTTACTGTTCCCCGAATGACAATAACGCCATATTGGCTGACTTTCCCGAGAGCTCTGAGGGTTTGGGAAAACCAGTCAAGCAGGCAAGATCTTTACCTTTAAAAAAAAAAAAAGCAAGTTGGTGGACTTGACAATTTTTTGTTGTTGTTTTTTTAAGTTCACAGCATTCTCCCCTTTGACAGCGTGTTTGCAAGCCCTGAAGCCTCCAGTGCCGGCTGACACCACGCCTGGCCCTTAGCGTCCTGCCAGAGCCACGTTCCTAAAACACAAGGCAAAGGCTACAGCCCAGAAGCTCCCCACAGCTTCTGTCGTGTTTGTCCTGAACGAGATCATGTGGGTCCTCCAGCTTCCAGAGTCTCCCCCATCCAGCCTCAGCCTGAGGAGAGCAAACTCTGGGAACAGAGGGGCTGAGAGTCAGCGCACCTTGCGTGCATCTGTCCGACGAGTGTTTATGAAACGGTTCTCATACACCAGACCCCAGCGACTCCGCAGGTAGAAAAGAAAGCCAGACACAAATCCATGGCCTTATGGAGCTCACCTTCTAGAGAGAGAGGCAGACCAGGCAGGTAATTCAGTACAATAGATTGTACATCAGATGGGGATGTGCCACACACCCATTTCTGGATGGTGGAAGCAAAGCCACACCACCTGGGCCCAGGATATGGAAGCGGAAAGGAGGTTGTCTCTCCTCCTTGACACCCACTCTGCCCTGGAGCACACAGGGCGTCTGGCCAAGTGGGGGCTCCATTTGGCCCTTGTGCATGTGTCTTCCATCTGGAGCTCTCTCATCCTCTCTACATGTCTTCACCCCAAACTGCCCTCTTCTTCCCAAGGCCAACGAACTCCTGGTTCCTGGAATGAGCCTCTCACCTCTTTCTCTGCTCGAGGCAACCTGCACCCGGACATGATGAAAGTCTTGTGAAAAGAATGCGAGAGAGGGTGACAGTGGGTTTCCTAATGATACTCAGCAGCCGCCCAGAGGTAAGCAGGGGGCGTAGGAACTCCCAGAAGCACAATCTTAGTGACGCCTTCTGGGAAGGCCTGGGGCCCCGAACAGCCACAGGGCAGCTCCCAGGAGTCTGGCCAAGAAGGCAAAGGGATATACCTGCGGCTGCTCAGCTGTTGAGCAGCAGAACTGATATTCTGATGCAGATCTTCTGGCGAGCATTGGAGGATAAGTGTGAAGATGTTGAGCTCTGGAGGCATAGAAACCTCAGTTCAAAACGTCATGCTGCCTTTTGCTCGCTGCGTGGCCCGGCGGGTGTTACTTAACGGTTCTGAGTCTTGGTTTCCTGGAGAACGGGAATGCTCATGGTGCCTGCGCCCCAGGGAGGCTAGGAGTGTTAAAGGAGGTGATGCCCGAGCTGCTTCTCTTACTGCGTCAGGCACGTGGAGGGCACTCAGTGATGTCAGCTCTTGTCATTGTTATGCCAGACAGACTCACTCACTGTCTGTTTCTTTCTTTGTCTCTCTACCACTGCCTCTGTGTGTCTCCCTTCTCTCTGTGTAACTTGTATTTTCTGGGTCTGTGTATGTTGACTCTCTCTCTCTCTCCAAATGTGTTTCTCTCTGTACATCTCTATATGCCCATCGCTATGACTTTGATGTACATATGTCTGTTTCCAAATCGTCTTGTCTCTATGTTTGTTTGTGCCTCTGCCTTTTTCTCTGTATCTCTCTTCTTCTTCTGTGTATGTTTGTCCCCCTCATTCTTTTTCTCTTTGTCTGTCTCTCTCTAGTCTCTCCATGTATCTCTGTCTGTCTCGTCTCTCTCACTTGCTCTTCTCCTCAAAACCAAGAGTGACCCAAAAGACACTCACAGTTCATTACAGAGAAAACATTGAACAATCATTCTTTGCTCATGCAAGGAGCCCGACAGCTGGAGCAAACAATGAGAAATTCGGAATTAATTGGGTGCTGATTATTTGTCCGGGGGCAGGGGGGGAGGGAGGAATAATGAGATATATATGAAACAAAAGACAACCTAGCAACAGTGGAAACCTCAGCACATAGCAACAAAAGCAATCCTAATGAAGCATGACAAGGCCAGCAAGGAGCCAATAGCCAGCCACTGCACACTGAGGACACAAATGAATGTTAGTGCTGCTCTAGGGCACCCCAGGTCCCCAAAAGCTGACCCACAGCCTCCCAAACGCTCTGTGTTGAAGACTCCAGGGATCTCAACCCTGTGTCCCACACATGGACCCCATTTACTCATTATTCATGAAAAAAATTTTACAAGCACCTACCTGAGCACTGGGGAGGTGAACGTGACACAGACAGGATCCCCGTGTGCAAAGAATACCCTGTTTGTCAGTTGAAGGAGGGAAAACAAACCTAGCGTGCAGGAGGAACGGCCTATGGGAAGGCACAGAGAAGTGAAAGGGCATAGTGGGTCTAAACAACATCAAGAACCCCAGCAAAGAAGTAGCATACGGCCAAGCAATTCCACTCCTAGGCATATGCCCCAAAATGACTACAAACAGATGCTCTAGCAACACTACTCATAACAACCGAAAGATGGGCCCAAGTGTCCATCAATGGATGAATTAATTAACAGAATGTAGTATGCACATACGATGTAATATTATTTGGCCACAAAAAATAAAGTGTTAAACAGTGCTCAACACAGATTATGAGGAAAGAATTCCATGGATCCACGCATGGGAAACTGTGGTGTGGAAAAGGTTCTTCCTGATGCCAAATCAAAGGAGTTCCCCTCCTGGGTTCCCAGTGTCCTGTCCCATCCATCCCATCATGGAAAAAGTCCAACCGTGTCTTCAGCAAGGCCAAAACAAAGGTCCAGAGTTTCTGTTTCAGGTTAAAGCTTAGTTCTTTGGAGCCATATAGTCGCATGTTCCCGGGCGAGAGAGGGAAACCGAATAGGCCAGTGTGTGACCAGGGAGGGAGAGAGACAGATAGAGAGCAGAGAGAGCTCTTTGTTTTCCTGGTGTTCTAACCAGGAGATTTTTCAAAATAACTAATCGGCTTCCCAGGCTTTTCGGGGCTTCTGATGGGTACACTCTCTAGCCAGCGATCCCTTTCCCAGGTTAGACTGTCAGGCCTCTGCAGTCAAGTATTTCCCCCTGTGCCATTTTTACTTCTTCCGCACATGTGCTTACCGCCCCCCCACCTTTGTTTCATCCCTTCCCCCATTGATCTGGGAGGGTTCAGACTGGTGGTTTCCAGGGGTGGAGGGTGAAGCTGTGGCTTCCTGGTGAAGCAAACAGGCTCGTGCGCCCCAGCTGACCACGCTTACCTGTGTCTGGCTCCCCTTCTTCCCCTCGTTCCATTAGTAGTGACCTAACCACAGTAACAGAGGCAACAGTATTCATCAGGAGGCATTTTAACGGGGAGTCAAAAGGGGTGGGCAGTAATGGGCACGTTTGACAGATGGCCACTGACCACTTCATAGGAATGTGGGCTTGGACCCAGAAACCCCCTCAGGAGCCTTGGGAACACAAGGCCCCTGAGCTGCCCGCTCCGTGGGAGAAGGTCTTACACACTGTGGACTGCCTCCCCAAAGCCCTGGTTCTGGGGTCCCAGGGAGAGAAGATCAGGGACCTGAGACCCAGGGTTTGTTGCCTCAGCAGCCAGGCTGTGCTGGGAAGCGCCGAGGAGCAGGAGCTGGGCACACGTCCCAGCACCGTTCACATCTCACCCCAGCAGGAGCGTCTGCCTCAGCAGCCTGTTCCCTCTGGGACTGGCTTCCAGGTTCTACACTTCAAGGGTTTGTTTTGATTAGGCCCGCCTCAGTCACAGGCATTGAACATTCTCTCCATCTCAGCTGGCTGCTTTCCTTTGCTTCCTTTATATTGACTTTCAGAAACTCTGCCAGACACACCTGGGCTTTAATCATTTTTTTCATAAAGGAAAAGCAAAGCCAGTTGTCAGAGGAAAGGAACCCATCTGGAGAGTAGAACGGGGAATGGAGGATGGGCCCTGGGCAGATTCTTACAACATGATAAGACACTAGAGGCCTGGTGCACAGATTCATGCACCAGTGGGGTCCCTCAATGTGGCTTATGGGGATCAGGCCAAAACCAGCAATCCAATGCCGCCTGCTGCTCCTGCCTGCCACTCTTGCTCACCCCAGCCCCACTGTGCCTGCCGCAGGCACACGCCGAGTCCCAATCAGGAGAGGCTTGCACCGCCATAGTGGCACTTGCCAGCCATGAGCCTTGCATGTGGCACACCTCAGTCAGCTGAATAGCATTCCCACTGTGGGAGCACACTGACCACCAGGGGGCAGCTCCCACATTGGGCATCTGCACCCTGGTGGTCAGTGCACATCATAGCAACTGGTCAAACAAATGGTCGATCAGTCAACAGTCACTTAGGCTTTTATATATATAGACCAGAGGACCAGTGCACAGATTTGTGCATGGGTGGGGTCCAGCTGGCCCAGCCCCAATTAGGGTATATCAGGGCCAGGCCTGTTGGGAGGAGGAGAAGGCAGGAGGTTGGCCGGCCACTCCTCCCCCAATCAGGGCCCAATCAGGGCTGGGCTGGCTGGGTGGAGGGGCCGAAGGCAATTAGCCAGTGGGTCCCACCCTCAATTGGGGTTAGGGGCCTGATTTGGGGCAGGGCCGGCCATGGGGAGGGGCTATGGGTGATGGGCCAGCAGACCTGCCCCCAAATGGGGTGAGGGGAGCTAATGGGGGTCAGCAGCCAGGGGAGGGGCCGTGGGAGGTTGGCCAGACAGCCCCATCTGTAATTGGTGTTAGGGGGGCTGATTGGGGTGGAGCTGGCTTGGGGGAAGGGCCTCGGGCTGATCAAGGTGGTGGGGGCCCATCAGGGGTGGGGTCAGCCAGGGACAGGGACCATAAGCAGTTGACCATCCGGCCCTGCCCTGATCAGAGTAGGGGGGCCGTTCTGGGGTGGGTCTGGGTGGGGAGAGAGGCTGCAGGAAGTTGGCTGGCTGGCCCCATCCCCTGATCGGACTGGTTCCATGACCACAGTGGGTGTCACAGTGAGTCATTCAGGTCATTACAGTGTTGTGGTCACTGAGTTTTTATATATATAGATTGCTCCATGCATGGCCCTAATCTAGGCATGTCTCCAGCTTTGACCCAAAGTGGTGCTACTAGAGGTATCTGTCGCAGAAAAGGCCATATTTGAGGACCAGAAATCACTCAGACCTGTCAACACACCCCAGGTACCTGAATGGAGGCACCAGACAAAGGTGCAGGCCGGTGGGCAGGAGTCTGGGTTAGGCTGGCAGTAGAGAGATACTAGGGCAATTCATTGGAGTATGACAGAGAGGGATGCCCAAGCTGCAAGCCAAGCTCATCATTGCCATCCACCAATGTATGCATCGTCACTTTATGTATCCATCACTGCATCACCCCATCATGGGGAAGACCCTCATGAGAAGTGATACATGAGGGAGGTCAGAACTGGACTGCAAAGAGCATCCTGACCCTGCATCCCAGAAAAGAGGACAAACACTTTTAAACTCCAGTGGTTGGGCCCGGGATTGACCCTGGAGCCCTCAGAGGGGCTGAGCCTGCAAGTGGAATGAGATTTGAGCCTCAGATGAGAGATCAAGGCTTCAGGACAAGACAGAAACAGGGACGTAGGCTAAGAGGCCCAAGACCTAGGGCACCTTCCAGCTTAAGCTGCAAACAACTCTGAGCTTTGTCCTCTGGTCAGGTACCAGCTCTGCCATATGTTCTGCCCATAGGCCTCGTCTTACGCTAAAGGTGGGGTCAACATAAAACTGTGCCCACGGTCTCAGCTTCAGTTTGTTCAAGATTCAACAAGCCAAAAGCCAAGGAGGACCCAGGCAGGTCCTTGCTGATCTAAATCTGTTATTGACCTCAATATCCAAAGGGAAATTTCCATCTGAAGTGATGTGATGATCAGAAGGATGGTGGGGGGTGATTTCCCAAGTTCCTACATATGATCCAAGTTGTGCTCAGAGTTCACAGCAGCTTGCCTGAGTATTTGGGAAGGAGACATAGTGACAAGCACCAGAGCCTCCCTGATGGAGCATCTGACGGGCAGGACCTGAGCTCAGAAGAATTGGGCCACCCAACCACCAGTCCATTGCAACCTTTGAATTTGTTGCCATGGTTCCCTGGATGCTCACCACCACCCAGGGAAAGAAGCAGAACCATCACAGGAGAGGGAAGACCGTACAGGTGATGTGACTTGTCAAAGTGATTCCGTTATTAGTGACCCAACCACGTGGAGACTCAGGTCTGCCAACTCCAACCTCATTGCTCTGACCACTGCATCCTGCCACCGCCTGGGGACAGATGTGGTTGGAGAGGCCAGGCAGGACTCCAGTTACTGGAAGGAAGGGAAGGAGAGTAGGGCTGGAGGGGTGGACATGGACCTACCTGTGGGCCAGGAGCCAGACGCAACCCTGCCCCAGGCTTGAGCAAGCCAGCAGCCTCCAAATGGAGAGTAGACTTATTCAACCTACTAATGTAGAGATTTACCAATATTCCTCTTCAATGCCTCCATGAAGTCTATCCTTTTTCCTCGGGGATATTTGAGCTCCTTCTCTGTTTCCTACCTGCTCTCAAGACTAAGTCCATAGTAGGCATTCAGTGCTCACCTGTGCATGTCACCTCTTATACGATCTTTCCATCCAGTCATCAAACAGAACATGGGCAGGTGCATACCTACTCTCTCCCCGCTTAGCAACTGCAGCAGAAAGATAACTTTCCTTCCCACCAAGATTGAGTCTCATTGAACCTGCTTGGATCCCCTCCCCATTCCTGGGCCACTCGGGGTGGTCACAGTGGGTGCAGACCAGGACCTGCAGGGGCTGAACCCCAAGGCTGTCCCCGAACGTGGGAGAATGTGGACAAAGGGGCGTGATAAGATGCTGTGGCAAAAGAAAGTGGAGTGTATGCAGGTAAAACTACCAGCTCTGCCCCACAGGCGGCACGGGCTCCAGGGTCCTAACTGAGCATCGGGAGCCTGGTAGGGCTGAGGCTCCGGCATCCTGGTGTGATTCTGATGGAGCCCCATGAGCTCTGGCCCCACTGGGCACAGCCGCCCCAGCAGTGGACTCAAATGCAACCCTGGGCTCGCTTAGGACCAAGATGGACCAAGGCAGAAAGAAGAGAGCTCCCAGTCCAGCCCCTGGGAGTCCTCTTCAAACAAAGACTTAGGGCCCCAACAGGCCCCAGCTCACTCCCCACCAGCGGGAGCACTGGCCCCTGCTGACAGCCAAGGGAAACAGCCCCATGTGGAGGGGGTGCTACAATTCAGAAAGTCTCAGTAGGGAAAGGTCACAGTGGAATAAATTATGGAGATTCAAAGAAAGCCCAGATCTGTGGAGGCTGGACTTCCACTTCAGCCCCTCGGTTTTCTCTTTCATCCTCAGCCTCTAATTCTGGGACATAAAATTACAAGTTCATCGATAATGATCGGTGACTTCCTGGAAAATGTCCAGCCTTAATTAAGAGCAGAAGAAGCTGACACTGCTTTTCAACTTCCCACCATAATCCAGCCAGGAAATTACCTGGTTCTGCAGAGCAGATCACAGCAGTGGGCGCTCGGGGATCCAGGCTACCTGATGAACGCACACTTGGAGGAATTAATATGCTTCGGGTGTTCGCAATTTGCTGGTAACTGGGGCATTGACGGACGCTGGTGCACAAACACGGAGCTGCACTGTCTGCTGTTATCCAAGAGAGATTTGCAGGCAAGAGCCTCAGACAACTCTCCTGGTAGCTGCCTAGAGGTCAGGGACCAAGGGCCAGTGAACAGTCAGAGACTCTGTATTAAATGACAGAGCTCAGGCGTAGCTCAGTGGTTGAGCGTTGACCTGAGAACCAAGAGGTCACGGTTCAATTCCCGGTTGGAGCACATGTCCAGGTTTTGAGCTTGATCCCCAGTATAGGATGTGCAGGAGGCAGCCCATCAGTGATTCTCTTTCATCATTGATGTTTCTATTTCTCTCTCCCTCGCACTTTCTGAAATCAATAAAAATATATTTAAAAAAAAACAAAACAGAGTTCAGTCAGTGTTTGGGGTGTGGTCAAGGTTAGAGGTCAGTGTGCGGCCAGGGAGAGGCGAGTCTATGTGCGGGATCAGGACCGAGTTGGCCCATGCCTGCGGTGAGGGCCTGAGGCTCCATCTGCTTCTCCCTCTGATTTCCTGCACCTCCCACCTCCCTTCCTGTGCTCCCCGGCAGATCTCCTGCGCGTTTCTCATCTCTTGTGGCATCTTCTCTCTCTGACTCCAGATGCAATGACAGAGCGTCTGAGGTTGACCTTGCAGCCTTAAGAAACCTCTTTAAAAACGTTGGGGCCAAGGCTCAAACCAAGTGAGAGCTCCACGTCCTTCAGGCATGCTGTGACCCTCCTGGGGTCCTCCTCCGGGAGTGACAGCAGGCAGGTTGTGTCACTCACCATAGGGAACGCACCCTCCCCTGACCCTGTAGCCCTGAGTGCAGACTCCCAACAGGCCTCTTGACCCCCAATGCTCTTCAGCAAATCACCAATCAGATTAGCAGAGCAGCCATCTGATCGCATTGGTGGTACTTAGATGATGGGCTCTTTCCATGCTGCTCCCACGGGGGTCTTCCCAGCATGGCTCTAGGGATTCATTCTTTCCAGGAGGAGAGCATCACCTGGGGCATTCAGACAGATGCTCCCGAAGCTCAGGAAGATGATGCTTTGCTCAGCACAGTCAATGCAGTTTCTAGAGCGTTCTCACTTGGTGCAACCAGCCTGGAAGTGAGCGGGCACCGCATGCATCCTGCCCTTCCAGTACAGTGACAAACCTTCCTGGGACTAAGGGGTTCCCAGGACACGGGATTTTAGGGGTAAAACTGAGGGAGTTCCAGGCGAATTTCAGGGCTGGGTTCCTTAGAACATTGGCTCATCTTGGCCTGGAAACCAGGGCTGTGCTCATTCTCTCAGCCCCAAGCCATCGATGGGGGGAAGAGACACTGGCCAGGTAGAATGTTTAAAGTTGGGGAGGAGTGAGATAGAGGGGCCCCATCTCCAAATGCAGTCACATTGAGGGTTAGGGCTTCCACATGTGAATTTCAGGGGCACCTAAACATTCAATCACACACACACACACACACACACACACACCATCCTTTGAGCCATAGAGAAAGGCCAGGCAGGTATTACTGTCCCACTTTGGAGGTGAGTTAACTGAGGCTCAGAAAGGTCATTACTGGCTGCATGTTAATCTTTTCAAAACATTTCCTTATTAGTTCTAAGTCACTGTGTCTATAAAGCCAGTCAGGCCCTGTCCACATCCCTCAGCACTCACCTTCCTGAAGGCTCAGCTCCCCCAGGCGCTGGCCTCAGTGAGGAGGGTGGGACTTGGAGGGTAAATCCACAGCTTCCTTGCTCCTGATGCACTGCTTTCAAAGCATGTTCTGCACGGCCTCCCACAGCTGCCTGGCAAGACCACGCCGCCATTGCCCACTGTGTAACCTGCCACTGTGTAACTGTTAACACACTCAGGTTGCCTCCCTTCCTGCCCTGCCTCCCCACCGCACTCCCACCTGACACCACCTCCCAGATAAACTGCTTGTACTCACTCTTTGTCTCAGCGTCTGCTTCTGGGGAAACACAACCAAAGACAATGTCTGTGGATAAAATTTGGGAATTACGAAAACCGTGTTCAAGATAGATGATCTCTAACCTCATAAAGCTTATATCTAGAAAAAAATAAAAAATCTTTTGTACCTTACTAACTAGAAATAGCCATTGTTACATTTCCCCAGCTGTATAATTCCAACCTCGCAATTTCATGCAATTATATTCGTATATAGTTACTAAGTCTGTATGTGCTGCAGTTCTGAATTCATATTTTTGTTCTCATAACATTATGAGTATATTTTTATATCTATAATTTGTCTTTAAAAACATGAGTTTCAATGGCTCTAAAATATTTCCTCATTTGTACCAGCATTTATTGAACTGTTCCCCAATTGTTTCCAAGGTCCCATGATTACAGATAACACCATGATAAACCTCAAACAGATTCTGAGTGTGCTGTGATAGAATCACATTAGCATTTGATAAATTCACCCAGGCCGCTCTGTGGAGGCAGATTCGAGGGAAGTGGAAGCAGGGAGACCAATCGGAACAGTCCAGGTCAGAGATGATGAAGGTGGTAAAGGAAGCGAGTGGGAAGGCGGGATTAGAAAGACAGCACTGAGCTCCTGGACAGCTTCTCCACCTCCACGAACAGCTTCTTGTAATCAGTTTAGAGCTTACATGTCTTTTGTCACCTTATTAGTCTTGACTCATCTATGTAATTGTCAGTCCTTCAGGAAGAAGCCTATATTATCCTCCGGAGTCCCCATAGGATTCTAGTAGAGGCAGAAATTCATGTGTCTGAGGTGAAACGCCTTTTTTCCTTTAATAGGCATAATTCTGGGGACATAGTTATGCTTCTTAAACTAGTGTCTAGGTGAAACAAGAGATACTAAGGACACCAGTGCGTGTCCTTCATGAGTAGGGGTCATCCAAGGGAATCTGGTAAGATTGAGCAGGAAAGGATTCAGTTATTCATTGGACCCAAGACATGCCAATCACCTCTGCTTCACCAATCATCCATGATCCGGAGGATGCAGTGGGAGTCAGCGATGGGAAGATGGAGAGGGATGCTCCTTTGGCTGCCATCTTACACCCTGACTCGGGGTGGTGAAAAAGGGCCAGGGTGTCCTGGAGAAGGCAAGGGAGAAAAGTGCAGCTTAGGATTCATATATAAAACCTAGAGGGAGAAGGGATTTCCTCCCCCGGAGAGCGCAGGGACTGAAGAGGTTTGCCAAGAGTGTGACGTAGCAGTAACATGACAGTCCAGTGAGGCCCAGTAGCCTCAGGAACACATTCATTTCCTGAGCTCTGAGTGTGCACCAGGCCCTGCGCTGGGTGCTGGAGACACAGTGATGAGCAAGGAGGCATGATCCTGCCCTGGTGGAATTTGCTAGAAGCAGGCTACCATGGATGAGGATCAGATACCTCCTGGTAAGTGATCTCACTTCACTCTCTCACACCAGCCTCTGAAACAGGTTCTGTGATGGTTCCCATTTCATAGGTGTGCAAGTCTAGGCTCAGAGAGGTTGAGTTAACTAGCCAGATTTCACAGCTGGGAGGTGAGATGGCCAGGTTTGAACCAACCCACGCCTAATGCCAGAGATCTCCGTGTCTTTGCCTACAACAGTGGTTCTCAACCAAAGGTGATAGCTTTCTTCAGCAGGCATTTTTGGTTGTCACCTCTGGGGGGCGGGGGGCTACTGGCATCCAGTGGGTAGAGGCCAGGGATGCTGCTAAGTTTCCTATAATGCACAAGGCAGCCCCCAGCAACTAAGAACTACCAGGCCCAAGATGTCAACGGTGCTGATGTTGATGGCCCTAGGTGAGCATGTGTGCCACAAACACCAGTAAGTAGGGGTCATCTCCCCCCGAAAACTCTCAGGATCTGTCCGAATCAGAAACTCGTCTGGCCCGGGAAGCCAGCTCCAGGCCTCAGGTGTGGGTGGTCCAGGTAGCCAGAGTGCCAGCCCCAAAGACAAGGGCAGACAGAGATGGATAAATGCCCCGATGCCAGAAAAATGACACCTTTAGGGGAACCAGCAGCCAGGAGGGGAGCTCCTGGAGCTGCTGCCCCTCTTCGCACCCACCCCTCAAGATGTTTGTCCTCGGAGGCACGTTCATCAGCTCCTTGAAGGATGCAAACACAAATAGTTCTCGGAGCAGCTTGCTCTCCCCGGACAGCGCTGGACTAATATTTGTTTTAGCAAATGGCTGAGCTGATCATCTTCTCTGGCAAAGGAGATTTGTTTCCTCTCAGGAAATCACTGGGATTCTAAGTTGGAGAAGCCTACATCCCAAGGGCCAGCCTCTCCTTGCAGACAATGTACAGGCAGGCATGCTCCATGCTGAAGAGACAGGAATAGAAGAAGAAAGTGGAGGCAACATTAGCTGTGGTCCTACTGTGTGCCTTGCTTTATATACATCTCATTCACAAGTGCCCTGGGATGTATGGGATTCATTTTAATTTGATTCTATTTTACAAAGAAGAAAACAAGGAAGTTAAATAACTTGTCCAAGGCCACACAGCTTGTGAGGGACACTGAGGGACACTCATGTGCATGTAATCCAAAGCCCCTCCACATACAGGTAGATGCTAGGCCAGCAGCACAGCCTTGTCAGCAGAGCAGAATCCCATGCACCTCCTTGATTGGAGAGAGGAGAGTCTTGCAGGGAGCGGGCCTAGGGGACCAGCTTTCGTTAGAAAGCTCCACAGACTCTGATCCTGTCAGCAATCTTGAGGTTGCAAGTTGAAACCCAACTCAAACTGGTTTAACAATATAAAGGTTTCTTCACCCAGGCGTTGGAAGTTCTTGAAGTAAAGCAGACTTCAGAGTGGGTATGTGCAGTAGCTAAGCGATGTCATCAAGGACCTGGTTCTTTTTCTTTGTTTTTTTTTTTTTTCTCTGCCTTCTTTGGCGTCAGTTTTCCTCATGGTGGCAAAATGGCTGCAGGCGTTCCAGGTATCTCTCCTGTATCCCACCATCTGGAGAGAGAGGAGTGTTAGCCTTCAGTAGATCTCTCAGGCCAGTAAGAAACCTTTTTCATAATTCCCACGGGAAACTTCTTCTCACATCTCAGTGGCCCAATTTGGGTCACATACCCACCCCTGAGCTTGTCTTTTTGGCCAGGGGAAGGCCTTGTACTGCCTGACTAATTAAGCCTGGGCTCACTGAACAAGACACTGTGACAAGGGGGTGAGATTAGGGTAAAAAGAAATCCGAATCCACTCTTGGAACAAGGTTTAGGTTGGTTCTCTAACGATAACAGGGTAATTGCACAGCCATCTCATTCATGGAGGAGAATAGAGGAAATTTGGGGAAGGAAACTACCAGGTCTACCACAGGCACCAAGCAGGCCAGTTTCTGTTTGCAGTCAGACTGGGGGTCAGGAGACTGGAAAACGTGGCTCTGACATGAAGTCTGCTGGAGAGAGTCGGCTGGGTCAGCTGTACAGCTGTGCATTCTGAGGGGTACAGTGAGGACAGGGATGGGCAGATGCCTTCAGATATGCAGCCAGCTCCAGGGAGGCCATTCCCTCCATGAGAGAGGCAAGACCCCTTTAAGAGGAGGATATGGAATGGTCCAGCGGAGAGGGAGAGAATGAGGGTTTGGGAGCCATGGGGATTTTCTTGCTGTTTTGACAAAAGGCAGAGGACATTTGGGAATGAATGGTTCCTATCACCCATATTATCCATTTCTTATAAACCTGTCAGCTCTATGGGAGCAGGGACTGAGTTTTTCATCTCTGTCCCTAGAACCCAGTACACAGTTTGACATACAGTAGGCATCCAGCAAATGTGTTGAATTAATTGACATAACCAAGAAGGTATCATATATATATATATATATATATATATATATATATATATATATATCTCAAACTCTCTACTTTGATGAGAATGAATAATGAATATGCTTTCTTCTCAGGAACACATAAAACATTCACAAAAACTGAGTATTTATGAGGTCACAAAGAAAACATCAGTAAGTTCCTTAAAGCAGAAATATTAACAACACTCTCTGATCAGTGTAAAATTTAGAATTTAAAATCAAATTTGTAAAAGACCTTTCCATTTTAACTTTTAAAAACTTCTTGTTAGTTATCTATCGCTGCACGAACAGTGTCCCAAAATGTGGCATTTCAAAACAACAAACTTTTATTAGCTCACAGCTAACACGTGATTCCTCGCTCTGTCTGCCGAGAGGGCATCGCAGAAATGGCATCCCAGCATCGAGAAGCACCCCTAGAAACCAGATCTTCGCTTCTAAGTACCATTCTCCATCAAACGAGCCATGGCTCCTTCTCTTCTTCTTTTTCTTTTCAAGGTACCAAAGGCTTTATTTTATTTTTTTAAGATGTACTCCATGATGATCTAATATACTGATCCACTGTGAAATGAGTACCACAATCAAGTATATTAATTCTATATCACCTCACACAGTTACCATTTGTATATGTGTGTGGTGAGAACACTTAAATTTATTCTCTTAGAAAAATGCCATTATTAACTATAGTTATTATACTGTATAGTAGATTCTAAAACTTAGTTCGTTTTATGGCTGAAAATTTATACCCTCTGACTAACATCTCCCCATTTCCCTCCCCACTCTCCAAGCCCAGCAACCACTGGTTCTATGAGTTGAACTTGGGAATCATACAGTATTTAGCTTTCTGTACCTGGCTTTGTTCACTTAGAATAAGGGGACCAGATTTAAAGTGGTACACCATTGACCAGGGGAGGGGTCTTTTTTTTTCTTTTTTTCTTTCTTTCTTTTTTTTTTTTTTTATTATTACTTAAAATATTACAAAGAGTAATCGGGACTTTTTTTTAATGCCGTGGGACGCGGGACAAACTGTTAAAAATCGGGACTGTCCGCCAAAAGCGGGACGTCTGGTCACCTTAATTAGAATGATGTCATCTAGGAAACTCGGGCTCTTTTCAAGAATGGCAGATCCCAAGCCTGGGCTGGGAAAGTACAAGACAACCCTGGGACATCTTGTGGTACTAGAAAGTAAGGGAACGCTCAAAAGCTGATGGGGCATGTGTAGGACATAAGTGCTAACTTGTAGAGACTCACAAGGGTCAAATATAAGACAGTTTGAGTAACAAATAATGATTGAAATGTGTCCATGAGCCACTTCTAATATGAATAAAACAAGAACGAATAAATGAGTGAAAATGGAACGCCCTTTCTTGCAATGGGATCTCAATAAAAATAGAAGGAATGATGGAAATAGAAAATCACCATTTGGCAAACACTATAATAATAATTTCCCAGTCAAGAATCGCTCATGGGTGCTAAAATTAGTGGGCAAAAACATGGCAAGAAGCACTGTGTTACACAGCCGCAAAGTATCCCCCGAAGAGGTACTTAGTAAGCACCAGAGGGAACATCACAGCTTCACATGACAAACCCTAGATGCCTCCTGAGCCAAGGGTTAAAGTTGACATCTGATGGGACATCTCAATGTCACAGCCTCCTGAGTGAAGCACCAAGAAGGACACAATATCACGTCTGTAATATCAAAATACAACCTGAGCTGATGACGAAACATCAGATAAACTCACATCAAGGGACAGAGTACAAAGCGGCTCACCAGCGCTCTTCATCAAAGACAAAGGGAGACTAGGGGAAGGTCAAGGGGGAAAAAAAAAAGAGACATATGTACTACTCTTTGTAATATTTTAAGCAATTAAAAAAAAAAGACCAAGGAGACACGGCAGTGAAATGTAGCGTATGAATCTGGATTGGGCCGTGGGCCACAGCAGAGATATTAACGAACAATGGAAAAAATTTGAATAAAGTCGATAGTTTAAGTAATAACGCTGTATTCATGCTAATTACCTGATTTTTATCATTGCTCTGCCATTGTATATGATGTTAACACAGGAAATCTGGGTAAAGGGTTCATGGAACTATTGCAGTATTTTGCAGTACTACTTTTGCAGTATTTTGCAATTCTGAAATTCTTCCTAAATGAAAAGCTTTAAAATTTTTAAAATAAACTTCCCCCACAAAGCTCAGAAATGTCTAATATTCAAACTCACGTAATTTGTTATTCAAGTCTGCAGTTTAAGAATACACCTCCATCGCTCCGAAACCTTTCATAAGATGCTGTGACACCTCTTGCCCGGGCTCCTGGGCATTGGGGAACCAAGTCTGGTCTGACTTGAATAAGAGTGAGAGTGAGATTGAGACTCAGGACAGGAGAAATGCAAGATTTTGGAAAACTCCCTGAGATCCGGGACCACAAGACTGGCTTTCCCACCTTGCATAGGATGGAGACGAGCCCCCTTTTCTTACTAATGAAGGACAGAGCAGGCCCATGGGGGATGTAGAACTGGGTAGACTCTGGTAGTGGGCATTTGGTAGCAGAAAGAATTGGTAGGACAGGACAGACGAGAAGCTGTGCCCAGGAGGCTGAGGGGAGCTGGTTTAGGCAGGATTGCCAACGGCCCGGCTGATCCAACTATTGTTGAGCCCCTACATGAGTCACTCACTAAAAAATAGAGAGGGCAGAGGGAATTGGAAGGAAATGGTCATAAAAGGAGACATGCCATCTATCCCATCTATTTAGCAGCAGGAGGAGTTACTGCTAGAGCTGGGGCAGGCGGAGAGGGGAAAGAGGAACCAAGAAAGATTGGAAGAGAAAATCTCATTGGTTCTATGCCTTGATGAAGATTCTGACAGGTGAAAGGAAGGACTACGGTGGTCCCTCCAGGCTCAAGAGAGAGAAAACACACAGAATACACCTAAATATTCCCCCCCTTCTTCTCTCTCTCTCTCTCTCTCTCTCTCTCTCTCTCTCTCTCTCTCTCTCTCTCTCTCTCTCCCTTCTGTCTCTTCAACCCAGATGCTGTTTTTCCATCTCTAAGGCCATGAGAGATTTCAGGAGACTGTAACACAAGGGACTCTGAGCTGAGACTGGTCCTCAAATCAGATCAGGAACGGCTCATTGCCTTCCTCCAGATAATCTACTCGGACAGACGGCGACAGCCTGAAAATAATCCTCAACCACCCAGTGCTGGAGAAAGAGAAGGAAGGCCAGGCAAGGAGGAGCCAGCTCATCATCCTCAGGTCCCTGGGACTCCCTGCGTGCTATACACTCCAGCAGCGACAAAGCGCAGGCCCCACCTTAAGGGCGTGTGGGCCCAGGCCCCCCTGTGGCAGGTGTGGTGACGGGTGGTGGGGCCCCTGCAGCCAGATCCGGGTGCCTGCTGACCTCGCCTGCTCTCCCAGTGGGACCTGGTGGCTGGCTTCATGTCCTGACTTCCTTCTGTTACCAGCTTTCCCCACGCAGTGCTGCCTAGCACTTCTATTTCTACATGAAAATGCATTAGAATCGATCTGACTTTGAGAATTATCTAGGGATTTCACAGCCCCTCTTGGGAACATTGGCTGCATCCCGGGGGGGGGGGGGGGTGCAGACAGAACGGAAACCCTGCTGAGGCAGACAGGTGCCACCTGCCAGCTTCAGAGCTGCTGCCAATGCTGCCAGCATGGGGTACAGGCCCTGCAATGGGAAGGGGCTCTGAGTGAGGACAAGCTGCCATCTGAGGTGAGAGCCAGCACGGGGGGGGGGGGGGGGGGGGGGGGGGGGGGGGGGGGGGGGGCAGGGCTCAGCCTATGGCTGCAGCAGCTTTGTCTGTGGTCAATGTCATGGTCAGGCAGAGTTCACTCTCTAAGGCAACTCATGGAGTCACACTGATCCCTAGAAAAGTCCTCTCCTGGCCTAGCCTCATCACCACCCCCCTGTTTTCCTACCAAGACGGTGCCCAGGCCATTCCAGGTGAGGCTCGCACCACAGGGGCCTGGAGGCTACAGGGGTCTGTGCAGGGTCTGTCCCTTTTCAGTGACTGGGGAAGGAATTTGAGCATCCAATGGGGAGTTTACCAGATGGACTCTGAGGTCCCACTCTGCCCAACTTTCAGTGAATCTGTGATCAGAAGGATCACAGGCAAAGGGGTGGAGAAACACAGAGCAGACCGTGAGTTCTCATAAAGCGGTGTCCTGGGACAACAGCACACCATGGATTCGGGTTTTAAAAAGGAGGCCCTCTGTGCGCAGCCTGGAAGCCCTGGGTACCACAGAGACGTGGCCGACGGGCTCTGTGTGAACAGCCAGGGAAATGGGAGAGGGACTGAGGGGGAAGTCAGAGAGAAGGAAAGGAGGCAATGGAGCTCAACAAACAAGAACGGCAGTGGAAGAGCCTTACATCGAGGAGTAACCCAGGAACTCTGTGCATGAGGATGTTCTGTTTATACTGCTCTGCCCTGCAAAGGAAGCTTTCCCATCGCCCCAACCCTGGAATAAACTGTGGTTCAGACACAGTCTTGCCCTCTGCACTCTGAGGGAGTGAGAAATTGTGGAAATGTCCAGTGAGGTGATGTGATCCCGGAGAGGCAACTCAGGGGAGAAAAGGGACAGAGCGTTCCGGAAGTCCATGGGGTGATCAAGAGCTCAGCGCAGGCAGGGGCTTCGTATCTGTCCCCAGGAAGCCGTGATGTGCCGGGAGAGATGCTAGTGTCCCGCTGCCCATGGGATGAACTTCTGGTCTCAAGATGATGCTCAGACTGCAGACCACCTCTTCCCTCAGATTCACAGAGATTATGCAGATGTAATTCGTTATGTAATAAAAATAGACTCCTGTGCATGAGTGGGGACACCCCCTTGTTTTCCGCTCAGTTTTACTGTGAACATAAAACTGCTCTAACAATAAACGATAAATTCTAGTTAAAGACAAGAATAATAAAAGAGAAAAAGAAACACATCCGTACGAAGCTACACTTGGAAACTAAGGAGGGATTCGTTAGAGACCTGGGAACAAGAGGACCTTCTCTAAGAAGGAAAAGAGGGAGACAGAATCTTCATTGCCAGGAAGCTGGTGGTGCTCAGGAGCACACAAGAAAACGACAGCATGAGAGGCACAGGGATGTAGAGGGACTACCTGTCACTGCAGTGGATGTGGAGACGTGGGGTGCAGACAGCAGTGCCCAGGGTAGTTGCTCAGACCTTATCCAGAAGGCCAGCTATTGAGGAACCTGACCTGGTGCCGTGACCCTTCCAGCCATCCTCAGGATTCACTAAAAAGAGTGAACTCCCACCCTAACTGGTTTGGCTCAGTGGATAGAGCATCAGCCTGCGGACTGAAAGGTCCTAGGTTCGATTCCAGTCAAGGGCATGTACCTTGGTTGCGGGCACATCTCCAGTGGGGGGTGTGCAGGAGACAGCTGATCGATGCTTCTCTCTTATCAATGTTTCTAACTCTCTTTCCCTCTCCCTTCCTCTCTGTAAAAAATTAATAAAAACATTTTTTTAAAAAAAGAGTGAACTCCCTACCCGCCCGTGGGGGCTGCACAGAGTCTACGAGGAAATCTCAACTCTAAAGATGAGGGCACAGGCCAGACTCACCACACATGAGAAGGGACAGCACCCTTGAAGGACAGAACAACCTTGGGTAGGCCGAGGGGTTGTAACTTGTAAGAAACACCTATGACTGGAAGTCCTTGAAGCTGATGAGATGGGCGATCTGGGAGGAGAGAGGGTGGAAGGTGGACTGGGAGAAACCAACCTCAGACACAGGAGTCAGGACACCTCATGGAATCTCTTCTCGCCTCTGCCTGAGCCCCCGAAATGAGTCTCTTTCATTTTCAGAAAACTTGTGGCATCTCATTAGCACCTCCTCGTACCCTCACACGTGAAATGAAACCCTGGTGGTGAGCGGCCCCAGCAAGGGGGGTAATGGCTTGCATTTTCTAGGTATCAGTTTCTATGAGTTGCAAGCAGAGACCTATATTGCAAATGGGGTTTGTCCGTAGGAGAGGACACACGTTGAAGTGCGGCTAAGGACAGAGGCTTACAGACAATGTCCAGTCACTGCTGGAGCCCACACTGGACTCCTGCCCTGAGGTCAGCCTTGCTGGCCAGCCAGGGAGAGAGGAAGTGGACTCCTCCTGGACTTGGCTCACTTGTTCTTTAGCACATAGTGGCTTCCAGTTTATAGGCTGTGGCAATATTTTACCCCAATTGTGTGCTCCAGCCATTGTCTGCAACCTCATAAGATTGTATGCTCACCTATCAATGCACAATGGTGCTCCTACTGGGTATAGATGCTTAAGCATCCCTGAATTTATGGCGGCTTCTTTAACATTAAGTGTTTGCTTAATCAAGAATTACTACAGATATTGATGCTAACGTGTGGGAATCTATAACATTTTTGACATGCAAAGTAGTCCCTGTATCCCCAAAGATGGCATCCAGTACTCTCCCCAGAGCACTTTGGTTCATAAAAATACACGAGGAATGGAGTCTGGGCAATTAGATAGGGTTGGCTATGAGCAGACACCATGGGTACAGTGGACGGTAGAGGAGGAGTGTAGCTGAGGCAGGAGTTAAGCCTGGGTGAGCAAGTTATGGGAGATATTATGGGTGGGTAGGAACAGCTCATGTGTCCATGGGCAGACATGGGTGTGAGTGAGTGTGGGTGAGTGTGGGTGGGTGTGAGTATATATGAGTGTGTATGGAGGGGGCTTGAGTGGGTAAAGCCAATAACGCCCCCTCATATTCCATCTACTCCCCCCACCTCCAGCCACTTTTGTAACAAGGCAGAACCATCACAAATAGGCTGTGGGCAGCAGGAACGTGTGCCCCTTCTGAGCCAATGCATAGAAGAGCCAGGGTCTGACCCTCTAGCTGTCTCTCCCATCGCTACAGTGACCAGCAAGGTTCCCGATGGCAGAGCTTCATCACGTTGGGTCCCTGAGTGACCATGTGGATCTGACCCCACCCCTGCCAACCAAGGTTGGATGTGTAACACGAATGAGAAATTAACCTTCGTTATATTAACCACTGAGACTTCAGAGTTCATTTTTCTGCACCATGACCTAACCTGTCTTGCCTGAGGCAGCCGCTTGGGGAGGACGGATGTCTGAGTGGTGAGCATGTGCAGTGACACACGAATATAGGGAGGTGTGCAGAGATTCATCCTATTTTTCCAACAGATTGCAGAGAGGCAGCTACTGGGATTCATTAGTGAACAAATGATCAACATGCTGGTCCTACGGCACTCACATTCTAGCAGGGGAGACAAACAATAAACAGAAGCAATTAAATAAATAGTATATTGGAAGATGACGTGTTACTTTAAAAAAAAGATATCTTAACTGTAACCCTGGATGACAATTGTATGTTAGACCCTAACAGAAGGTGGGCTAAGGGGGCCCCAAGTCTGTGTTAAGGTCATGGCCCCTCTCTTTGCCTCCCTGGGCTAACCTACTTGCCTGTGTGAAACCCCAAGAAAAAAAAGAAGGAGGTTTCACTGGACATCTGTGAATTTTCCAGCTCTGGTTTATGAGAATAAGTCAGAAACCAGTGGGACAGCTGGGCCATGTGGAACGTGAGCCAAGAGTGTCTGACCGGCGTGTGCCCGGTCCGGTGCCTGGGACAGGAAGGCGAGCAATGAAGATGCGCTGACTTTGACCTGCGCTGATTTTCCCTCCTTAATTTTCTCCCATTCCTGGGTTTGGATCTCTGGGGACGAGGGGTGTGAACCTGCCGCTCCTTCCCTATAGACAGGAGTTCCCCATTTCCAGACCTGCGTTCATCCTCGCCGGACAAAGATCCCTCAGTGTGGAAAAGAAGAGCAGCGCTCCCTCCCTGCTCTGTCTCACCTCCTAGAACCTTCTGTAAATTGGAGTATCACTGAGCCTGGCTTAGTAGGACAGGAGGAGGAGAGCAGGAGGGGTTTTGAGGGTGACATTTGAAGCCATGTGTCACCTGCAGCGCCTTACAGACTGTCTCAGGGCCCTGGGAGGAAGATGTGGCATAGACAGGCCCTTGTTTGTGTAAAAATTAAGTACAGTTCATTAGAGCACAATATTTAGGTGTAATAATTGTGTGGGAGCAGCTTTGAATAATTGAAGATGCATTTAATTTATTGTATTGCTCTGTGGTGAATACTAAGAGCAAGACAATAGCAATTTTTAAAGTTGAGCAAGTATTGATTAATACATTTTCGACATGACATTCTTTGCTGCCAGGCACATGGCTTAATTACTGGCCAGCGCGTGCATTTGAATATTTGGGGACTAAGTCTGCTTTCAACTCTCTCATGCTCCCTTAATTACATACTCATCATGTACACTAGTTTCCGCTCAACAAACACAGACTCTGATACCTACTTCTTTTCAAGATAGATCCTGGAAGCTCACAGGTGGGTATCATTCCCAGGTAGTTAGTCCAAATATCAACTTCTTAGTAAAGATACTGATATTATGTTCAACACAAAAGGTTTATGAACCACCTTAAAGTAAACCTTCCTATTTTCCCTAGACACTATGACAATCTTGTAAAATAACTACTCCACCTTCTATTTCAGGAGAGGTGAGCGGGACCTAATTCAACTCTTTAATATCTTAGTGTTTGTACCAAATGAATGACAATTTACTGGCAACCTAAGAAATTCCAGTGTGGAAATAAGGGTATAGGTGAAAGGATGAATAAAATAAGAGGAGAACCATTCAGGGAAGATGTATGATGTTATAATGAGCCTGAAAAGGGGGGTGGGCCAGGTAAAAGAAGTCTCATGGGAAAAGCTCTGCACTTAGGTGACCTATGTTTGCAACTCGACTTTGTTATGTTCAGTGTGAGCTCAAGCACTCTACTGGGAACTTCCATATACATTAAATTAGTTACTATTTCTTTATCCTGTTCCTGCTCTCACTGAAAAGTGTGACACATTACCATATAATTACATGGTGGTACATGTCATACAGTCCTATAATAAGCTGTATAATGTAATAGATACAGACATAGGTATACAGCATAACTTGTGTGCACCAATAGGATTTACAAAGCATCTGTCCATGAATTGTGCGACGAGATCTCAGCAAGCCTTTGATGGGTATCATCATCTAACTCTGCAAATGTGAAGGGAGCATCTCAACAAATATACCTGACTGCTCGGGGGTGGAGCTGGGCATCCGGTCAACCGCCTCCGACGCCAGAAGCCAGGTCAAGCCTAACCTAATGGCAACTCTGCAGCCCCAACTCCCATGAGAACCTGGTTACCTTTTCACATTCTCCTTCTGCCTTCCTAATTATAGCAGGAAGCAAAAATAACTATCTGCGCACAATCAATCATTTGTCATCTCAATCAGTACAGATAAAGTAAAGCGAACTTCCCTTGACTATGACCCCTACTTCAAAACCCTCTCCCTAAAGGTACTACTGTTCCCAGTTTGGTGGCTATGCTTCCAGAACTGTGTATTTGTAGGTGGGTACAGACACAGACACATATATAGGATATGGAAATGGATATGGATATGGATATGGATTATAGGAATTCCAAAGTCTGGACCCGACCCTCAGAAATTCTGATTCATGTGGGCTGGGACACAATCTTAGCACTGGTGTTATTTTAAGATTCCCATCAACAGCCTGGACTGGGAACCACTCGGGAGACTCAGGTATATTGTGTAGTGGAGGCAATAGGCCACATCCACCTCCGGTTCCTGACTTATTAGAAATCTCAGAAATATTGATATGATATTTTATAGAGCTCTCAAAAATATCCTTTACCAAAAGAATGAAGTTTTTTCTACTGTATACTATAGTATAGTTTGAGGGTATTTTTTTAATAGGGAATCAAGTTTAATTTTGGAGTTGTAGTTTGTCTAGCTTCTTGGGCTAGAAGAGTAATCTGATTTAAGCTCTCTTTCATTCCTATAAAAGCACTAATGGCTAAAAATTTTCCTAAGGATACCATTTTGTCTATAACTCACCCATTTTGCTCTGCAATATTCTTTTTATTGATATATAAAGATATTTTAGTTTCCGTTCTGATTTCTTCTTTCACCCAAGAAGAATTCAAAATGTGTGTGTGGTTTTCCAAAACTTTTAAGTATATAAGATTCTTTGATTATGTTTTTGTTGGTAATATCTAATTCTATTGCATTTTGCATAGAAATAGATTGGCCTATATGAAAATGGCCTGTTTCTGCCTTTGAGAATTTATTGAGATTTCCTTTGTGGCCCCACTGGGGTTGGTTTTTAATATGAAACATAATTACAAGTAATACAATTGAAAAGACAACTATATTCTCTGTTAGGCACAGCACTAACAAAACCTAACTTTTAATTTTCTTTTTGAATTCCCTATTACCTACTTTTTATCCATCTGCTATGTCCATGTCTGAGTGAAGTATGAGGCTTTGTCCATTTTTCCTTGCTTTTCTCATTAGCTTTATATACAGTTGTGGCTTTGTGCATTTCTCCTTATAGTTCTATCTGGTTTTGCTTTATATTTCAAATCTATATTGTTAGCACAAAATGCTTCATAATGGTGATCACTCTTTGATGGATTATTTCTTTTATCTATAAACATTGTTTCAATTTGCCCTGTATAATATTTTTTCCATTAAATTCCATTCTGCCTGATATTAATATCACTGTTCCAGATTTACTTGATAATATTTTTCATCTTTGTCTTCCATATTCCTTTGTCATTTTAAGAATTTCTCATGTAAATAACTTATATCTGAGTTTTGAGTCTCTGTCTTTTAATAAGTCGATTTAACATTGTTATGATTACCTGGAGTTCCTCCTGCTGAGTGATCTCGTTTTCCAGACGTTCTTGTTCTTTTGTGTGTGTGTTTAATATTTTTATTGATTTCAGAGAGAAAGGGAGAGGAGAGATAGAAACATCAGTGATGAGAATCATTGATCGCGCTGCCTCCTGCACGCCCCCTGCTGGACATCAAGCCCGCAACCCAGGCACGTGCCCTTGACCAGAATCAAACCCCACCCGCAGGCCAGTGCCCTATCCACTGAGCCAAATCAGCTGGGGCACACATGTTCTTGTTCTTGTTTTTCTCTTTCTGTCTTTGGTTAAATTGATCAAACCAGCTTTGTTTCATGTTTCTATCAGGTTTGGAATTTACATATTTTATTTATTCTCCCACTGGCTATTTTAACTTTGCATCATATCTACTCAAACGTACATTTTTAAAATAATAATGCTAATAATAAACGGATGAGAGAAAACCATGAGAAGTGATGGACATGTTTTTAGCCTTGATGGTGGTGATGGTTTCGCAGGTGTATACTTATCCCCAAACTCATCAAGTTGTATACATTAAATATGTACAGTTTTTATATGTCAATAATACCTCCATAAAGTGGGTTTTTATAAACTTACACTATTTTCTGTTGCTGCCCGTTAGCATTACGCAAAAAAAGAAAACAGAGAGTGAAAGATCCTTCACGTTGGTCTTGGCAATGATTTACTGGGAAAGACATGAAAAGCACAGGCAACAAAAACCCAAACAAACAAGTGGAACTACATCAAATTAAGTGCTTCTGCACCGCAGATATAGAAAGAACGCAGACAAGATGATGGACTCTGTCTAAGGGTCCAGCAAGACACAGGGACGCGGAACCAGGATTAAGGGTCAAGTCTCAGGGCGACTTGGTGCCTAACCATATCCTTTATGCCTCAGCATAGAAACTTCTGAGAACCATTTCCACGTGCACTTTGTGGCAGCCTGCCACACCCTGAGGCTGGATATACACCACACCACAAGACAGTAGTACCGTGAGATGAAGAGTCCGATTCCAGAGTCAGACAGCCCTGAGCTTGAAGCAAGCTATATGGTTGTTAGACCTTAGATAGTCAATGCATTTCTCTCAGCCTCCATTTACTTTAAAAATTGCGGGCAGTCATGCCTAGCTCATGGAGAGTAAGTGAGGATTAATAAACAAATGTACAGAAGGCACCAACGAGACGCAGAGTGGGCACTCAAACACTGATAGATGAGCCACCTGTCCTCCGGTCCCAGCAGCTTCCCCCTGCAGAGTGCTGTGATGTCACTTCCGTCTTGGAATAGCTGCCATAGAGACGTTCCTCGGGGCCTTCACTTTGCTGATGGGAAGCAGGAAGACTGCAAACCACATGGCAAAAGAGTCCTTAGAGAAGTAGCACGTTAAATGAGGAACATTTCCATCAGACCATCATCCAACCAGGCTGAGCGTTCGTTTCCCCATCTGCAAATGGGGGGGATGGCCTGACCTCCCTCGCAGGACTGCTGTAGGACTGAATGAGAGCCCAGATGCAAAACACCCACCACCAGGGTCTGGCCTACAGTGTGTGCACAAGCACTGGTTCCTGTCACCTCCAGCCTTCTTTCTCTTCTTGGTGCAGAGAACAGAGTCAGGTGTTATTCCTCCCCCCACGCCGTCCCCCCACCTGGAAGTCCGAAGCACTACCCAATCTGCCTCCCCAGGACCTTTGCTTATGAGAAGATTCTGCCTGACTTCTAGCTGCCTGGAGGACAGGGACTGTATCTGACCTGCCTTTTTCTTCCCCGGGCTGCCCGTTTCCCATTGGGTACAGAGTAAATGTGCACTGAATAAAGGGATGAATGAATAACTAAATGAATGATACTGCAGTTACAGCAGAAGCCATTAGTGAGAGAAAATTAATTTGCAGATGGAATTATTTCATTGTGTACCCAATCTTGCAAAACAATGAGGCACAGCTTGTAGGAGTTTCTAACACTTTTTCAGAAATTTAATTGCCAGTTAATTTTCCTGCAAAGCACAGCAACCTCTATGAGCGAAAGGAAACAAAACACAGCTCTGAAAACCTTATTAGCCTCTGCCTGGGATGGCAGTGGCTTCTTCTGAGTTAGAAACCCAGGAATGAAGCTGCCATAAAGGTCAGGAGCAGGATGCCTGCACCCCGTGTCTTCCAGGTCTCATGTCTCAGCAGAGGGCATGGCTCCCACCTGTGGCCACAGAAGGGGGGTGACTGGGGTTGAGCCATCCCCAGTCATTCTCTCACTGAGTTCTCTTGCGATCAGAGCTCAGTCTGTGATGAGAGTTGAGGCTCAGTCTGTGACTGTGATTGGAACAGTCTGGGCCAAGATTCATAGTCCCAGCTATGATCATATATCTGTACAGCTATAGCTGAAATGAGAGGGGGACCAGTGGAACAGACATGACACAAACAGGTGAAGTGTCTGCTACATAGCTCCATCAGTAATTAGTGGAGTGAGCTAAATAAGTGCTGTATACTTCCTCGGAGTCCCAAGGTGAGGTGGGACGTGGGTTGGACAGGGAGGATGTCATCAGCCTGATGAGCAAGGGCTCGGCATTCGGGCTCACCAGATAGAGTTCAATCTTGCTCTGACCCATTTTAAGTATCTTCTTAGCCAATGAGCTGGCTTTGTCACTGACACAGAGATCACAGAGCCCCAGGCAGTCCGCCTGGAGACATGTGCCCGGGGGCCAGATTCTGTCAGCTCCAGTAGCCGTCACCTGCCTGGGCAGCACAGCTAAGTGGGTCAGCATTTGCTGGCCACTCCGCTGATTAACATTGTGTGACGTGGCCATCTCGCGATGGCTGGGGCACCGTGTCTCAGGCCTGAGAAATGCCGCTGTGCCAGCAATGAGCTCACTCCGTAAGCGGAAGTGAGGCTTTGAGGGTGTTAAATCTCAGTCACTACCGTTTTTGGGCGCTCATGAATTCTTTGCACCAGTGTGTCCCCGGCTTGCTCTCCCCTCTCTGCCTCCTCCAGTGTCCCACCTGAAGGACATCTTTGAAATGAGGGATGAGACGTAATGAAGCTACATCTAAAATTAACCAAGTGTGACACGAGAATTGATGGGGAATGCAATCTTGTTGGCATGTTATTCACCTCCTCCGAGTGGAGTTCTTTGTTTACCGTTTGCAGAATTTGTGAAGGACTCGGGCAAGGAGCAACACCAGGGGCCATTTTTCAGAGTGAGAACTGGAGAGGAAGAAAATAATTACTGAGGAGGGTGGAACCGATACTGAAATGCTCTGAGACGCTTGGAGGTTGGTTTTTCTTGTTTTGATCTAGTTATAAGTAGTATAAATGTCTAAAGAGGGCCTCGAGGAACTTCATTGGAGTAGAAATCATTCATTTATTTGTTCCTTTATTTATTCATTTGATGCTATTTACTGAGAATCTACTCTATGCCTAATCCTGTCCTAGACACAGGAGCAACCAACAAAAATAATAGTAGTTGTTGCAATAATGCAATAGATGTTGTTAGCTAACGTTTACTAAAGGCTTACCGTGTGCCAGACCTTGGGCTGAGCACTTTGTAAGCATTACCTTATTTAATTTCACATAACCTAGGAAGTCTCGACTATTAATGTATTCATTGCAAGTTGAGGAAACTGAGCATGAAGCAATTAAAAAACTTGCTTAGCTTTGACCAATGTGGTTCATTGGTTGGAGAATCATTTCATAAACCAAATTGGGTATAATTCCCAGTCAGGACACGCACCTGGGTTGCAGGTTCAATCCCCGGTCAGGGCACTTATGGAAGACAACAAGTTGATCTCTCTCTCTCTCTCTCTCTCTCTCTCTCTCTCTCTCTCCCCTTTTTCTCTCTCTAAAATCAATTAACAATACCCCACCCTCTTCTTGAATCTCTCCACTTCCCCATTGAATGGTAGAATCAATGTCCCTTCCCCTTGAACCTGGCTAACCCTATGAAGTGCCTCAGCCAATGGAGTATGGCAGTAACATTATGTGGTCTCCAAGGCTAGATCACAAAGTGCTATAGTCTTTGCCTTCCTCTCTTGGGACAGTTACTCTAGGAACCCAGTCACCAGGCTATGGGCAATTCCAGACCAGCCTTTATGGAGAAACAGCATGAGAAAGCCAAGTGTAGGTCCTCTGGCACACAGCCCATAGATGACAGCCAGCATTAACCTCAGAGATGAGTAAACACATCTCCAGATGATTTCCGCTCCATCGAATGACGACCTCCCCTCCATTGCCCACCTTCAAGTCTGCTCAGTTGAGATTCTAGACACCATAGTGCAGGCACACTCTGTCCTTGATGGGTCCTGTCTAAACTCCTAACTCACAGAATTTGTAAGCATTATGAAAGGGTTGCATTACACCACTCTGTCTGCAGCAATAGCAACTGGAACTGATGGGTGTTTGGACGAGAAGACCTCTAGGGTCATATCCAACCTGGAAACTCTTAGTTTCGTCACTTCCCATAGGAAGTGCTCCCCATACCCATACGTATACCAAGACAGGGTTGCTCATGGCTCATGACCTTTCCACTCTGGGAGAGTGGAGCTTCCGAGACCATAACCTCTAGCCCAGAATGTGAAAAACTAAGCCCACCTGCTCAGCGACAACCTATTTGCAAAGAAGTTTTGGTGTTGACTGGGGAAGAAGCACCACTGGGAAAGTATCCCATTTAGAAGTTAGAAGAATAAGAGGGGAATCATAAATTCCCCTGAAGGGTACAGCCTATTTGTTATTCAGGGAAGGACCATTTGTATCCAAAGAACATCAAACAAACCAGCCAAGCCTCCTTTATAGTCCAGGGAGAGGTGAAGCAAGGGAAATAAACCCGGTATGCAAAAATGATAGCATCAGGAAGCTATCTAGAGAGAAACAAAATGTCCTGAGCCAGCTGAGGATTTCATTAAAGGAAGTCTTCGGCAAGAGGAATGCTCTGTTCCTGTCACCACTGAAAATGGAGCGGTGTTCACTCTGGGGACAAGGACAATCCAGACTCTCTCTGTCTCTGCCATGTGTTCGAGCATCCCCAGCTCTCTGTCATGCTGTCTCTTCTTTGTGTTGTGGCAAGAAGGACAGCCTCCTGAGTCAGGATGCCTGGGCTCCAATTCAGTGTGACTTCAATACCCGCTGTAGGCCTCAATTTTCTCAACTGTAAAAAAAAAGAAAAAGAAAAACAATGAATCATAATAGTACCTAATCTGGTAGGGTTGTTGTAAGGTTTCAGGAAATATTAGCTCAGTCCTTGACACTCAGAGAATTTCAATTTTATTTCTTATTTTTATTATTGTATTATTATATTTCATTATTACGTTTATCATTATTTATTGTTATCATGATTACTGAGTGCTTTCCTGGGCCTTTGCTTACCTTGGTTGATAGGCCTTGCATATCTGTGTATATATACATTTCTGAATCTGTATGACTCTTTACCTCCTTACCCACTCCACGGACACCCAACAATTCCCTCTCCATCTGTGTCTGCAATGTGATCTTTCACTCTTCCCCAGATGAAGAGTTGGAAACCATTGAAGTGCATGGATGAGGTAAGAAAAATATGAATCCAATCATGGGAAAGGTTCACATCATTTCTGTCCACACTGCATTGGTCCGAACTCAGTGTCTGATCAACATGATTTTGCCTCAAAGAATAAATTATGACTCATGTTGACAAAAATATGACTGTCTGTCTATAAAAAACAGGATATGGCCTATTAAAACTCAGGCTCAGTGCATTTCCCGTGCCGTTATTCCTGGGTTTGGAGGTGGTACTAAAGACCTGTTCTCAGTTCATTACCTTCTCTCCATCCCACCTGAGCCCAGGCCACCATCTCCTCTTCCCAGGATTTCTGCAGTTTCTGCCCCCATTCTTGCCTTCTTTTTTCCAAACTGCAGAATGCAGCCAGGTTGGTTGTTCTGAAATGAACATCATAATAATTGCTCTTAGAAATACAGTCAAACCCCTGAGCTTATAAGGCACTCCTCACCTCCATCCCCAGTCTCACCTCTCTCTACTCTTCTCTTTGAACTCTGGGTTCTAATTTGACCTTCCCACAGTTCCTCAAATTCACCTTGTCATTCCCTTCTCTGAGCATCAGATTCTGTTGCCCCACCTGAAACATATCTAATCCACCTCTGTGTCTCCAGCTGTGTAACTCCTACCTATCATTCAAGTCCCCATCTGCAATTTACTCTTCACCCCCACAGTGGATTAGGTCTCCTCTTCCTCACTCCCATAGCACCCTGTCTTAAACTTCATCACTCTTCAATGTTGTTATCTGAATCCCCTCTAACCTCCAGGCTCCAAAAAAGCAAGGCTCACAGATGTATATATTCACTGCTGTCTCCCCAGCAGCAACCACAGTGCCTCACACATGGTGAATACTCAATAAATAGTTGCTGAGTTAACGACTCACTCTATTAGAGCATTCAGTCATATTCTCTTATATCCATTTGCTTACTTCCCTGACTTCCCCTACCTGATAGAAACTCCTCAAAGTCCCCTATGCATTTCTGGTGCCTAAACCAGGACTTTGCATGCAAGAGAGAAAAATGAGAGAATGATTCATATTGACAAAAAAAATCACAACTAACATTTCTCATCTTCATCTGTCAGCTTTGACAACCCAGGAAACCAGTTGGTGTAAGAGCCAGAATTTAGGCAGAGGTGACATTGGGAGCCAGATTCAGTGTGAGTTGAGTGGTGGGATCCATTTCAGGCCTTGAAATCATCTGGGGCATCCCTGTGGACCATTGTCTCATTAAACAGACCCCAGGGAGAGTCAGATATGTTCTTCTGAGATTTGACCCTCTGAGCTAGTTAATTTGTCGAGGCTTCCAGTAATTGGCTTTTCTCCTCAGGACAACATTATCAGACCTGAACCAAAGCCGCCTATCCAGGAGTCAGCAGCAGATCCAAGCCCCCGGCATCTTTCTCCAGTTCCAGGGAGAGAGCCTGGGTGGGAGAGAAGCCAAAAGCAAGTGTTTCTTCAGATCACAGAGGGAAGAGAGGTTGTGGTTTCACAGCGCATTTTCCTAAGCATGGAGGGAAAACAAATCAGACAAAGCAATACTTTGGCAACAGATGGTGAGCAGGATCAGTTGGGGAAATCACATTTGGGATTGAAAGGAAAAACTGCAGAGATGCCTCTGTCAAGGGTAGGATGGCTCCCACCTGCCTGGGACGTCTTTATTTTCTAGCCTAAAAAGCTTCATTCCAGGGAAGATCAAATGCAAAGAGCTGTCTCACACAGTCCCTCTGAGCCAGCGTGAGCATGTCTCAGAAAGCACTGGATGAAAACCAAACAGAACCTTAACCCAGTCACCATTCAGGACCATCTGTGAGGAGCAAGGGGTGGGTATACGGATGCTGGTTTCCATAATGGCCACCATGGCGCTGGGCCATGAGTTGTGACACTGGCAGAGGTTCCTCCGCCTTCTCATAGAAGGCTGGGAGTGGGGAACTGTCGGCAGATACGAATCCACATCAAAAGCCACAGGAGTCTACAGAAGAGTTCCCCAAACCTCAAGTGCACACATGTCCTAAAATATCAAGGACCTCCTGATGTGGTACAATGAGCTGGACAAAACATCACTTCTGTGGTATTCATGAGAAAACATCAGACAGACCCAAATTGAGAGGCTTTCTATAAAACAACTGACCAGTGCCCTAGCTGGTTTAGCTCAGTGGATAGAGCCTTGGCCTTCAGACTGAAGGATCCCCAGTTCAATTCCAGTCAAGGGCACATACCTTGGCTACAGGCTCCTCCCTGGCCCAGGACTCTGGTGGGGGCTTGTGCAGGAGGCAACCAATCGATGTGTTTCTCTCACATCAATGTTTCTCTCTGTCTTTCCCCTCTCTCTTCCCCTCTCCCTAAAAATCAATAGGAAAATATCCTCTGGCAAGAAGAAAGAGAGAGAGAGGAAGGAAAGAAGGAAAGAAGGAAAGAAGGAAAGAAGGAAGGAAGGAAGGAAGGAAGGAAGGAAGGAAGGAAGGAAGGAAGAGATCATGAAAGATACAGACAGGGGAACAGTCACAGATTGGAAGAGATTAAATAGATAAGACTACTGAATGCCATGTGAGCTCCTGGAAAGGAGTATTAGTGGGGAAAGTGGCAAAATGTGAATAAAATCTGTAGATCAGTCAATAGCATTGAACCAGCATCAATTTTCTGGTTTCAACAATGGTGCTATGGCTCCAGCATTGGAGGAAGCTAGGGGAAGAGTGTGTGAGAATACCCCATACTACCTTGACAAATAAGTAAGAGGAATCTGACCACATACTTTTTGTTCACACCCTTGACTGGGAATCAAACCCGAGACCCTTTGGGACTCGGGCACACACTCCAACTACTGTACCACATCAGCCAGACACTCCTTTGAAAATAAAAAGTTCCTCCAAAATTTTTATTTTCAAAGGAAACTTGCTCTCATTACCCAAAATGAAAGACCAAAATCATTAGCCGTGAAAATAAAGTTCACTGGTTAAAAAAAAAAAAAATACAGTGACAGCTTTGTACTGCTTGCTGCCCACCAAAGGCTCTGAGCTAAGACCTCTTTCCTCTTTGTTAAGAAGGGAGATTAGGGACGGCTAGACAAGTGTTGACATAGCTCAGCCTCCAGCTGGGACTTCCTCCCTGATGGAGTCAGAGGAGTGGAAGAGATGTGAGAAGTCATTTTCCCTCTGTGGGATTCAATATTAGTTAGTGTCTTGTCCGTGCACCTTTTAAACTCATTTCTGCTACCACCTAAAACTATATACCACTTTGGGAAAACACTGCCTTTCTGAAACCTCACGACGAGGTTGAAAGACCATGGGCTGCCGAAGGAGAGTCAGAAGGCTCCCAGCTGGAGTGCAGAGCCTCCGAAGTCACAGTGTTGTCCCTGGGGTGGGAAATAGCAGTTGTCCTAGACTGATGAAGGGAGTGTAAATTGGTTCAACTTCTTTGAACATATCCTTGGATCTAGTAATTTCCCCTCCTAGGTATTTGTCCTACAAATATAATTGTGGGTCATTACAGTATTTTTGGTAATAGGAAACGCCAGGACCAACCTAAGTGTCCATCAATAAGACACATACTACACAATAAAAGGTTCTAAAGCCATTAAAAGGAATGAGAAGAGGTGCATGTGCCAGTATAGAAGTTTTCAACATGTGTTATTTTTACAACATATATAACGTGAAGAAAGCAAGGTGCATAATAGCATACATGATATGCTCCTATTTCTTTTTTTGTATGTTGGTTTTTTATTTTTTTTAATATATTTCATTGATTCTTTACAGAGAGGAAGGAAGAGGGATAGAGAGTTAGAAACATCAGTGAGAGAGAAACATCGACCAGCTGCCTCCTGCACACCTCCTACTGGGTATGTGCTGGCAACCAAGGTACATGCCCTTGGCTGGAATCGAACCTGGGACCCTTCAGTCTGCAGGCCGACGCTTTATCCACTGAGCCAAATTGGTCAGGGCTATGTTGGTGTTTTTTATTGTTGACACTATTGCAGATGTCCCCCATTTTCACCCATTGGCCCACCTCCATCCAGTCCCTGCACCCCCTTTCCCTGGCCTTCACCACTCTGTTGTCTGTGCCCATGGGCTATGCATGTATGTTCTTTGGCTACTCTCTTCACCTTCCTTTATCCAGTCCCCTCATTCCCCTCCCCTCTGACCTCTGTCAGTCAGCCTGTTCCGTGTATCCATTCCTCTGGTTCTATTTTATTTATCAGTTTACTTTGTTCATTAGATTCCACCTATAAGTGAGATCATATGGTATTTGTCTTTCTCTGGCTTATTTCGCTTAGCATAATACCCTCCAGGTCTATCCATATGTCACAAAAGGTAACAGAAGAAGGAAAAAGGAAAAAGTTCCTTCTTCTTTTTTTTTTTTTTTATCCTCACTCAATGATATATTTTCATTGATTTCTAAAGAGAGAGGAAAGGAGAAAGAGAGCAACTGATCAATGTCTCTCTGACATCGATGTTTCTCTCTCTTCAGTATTTTTTTTTAAAGTGGATGAATGCGCTGTATCAGTGAGCTATTGCTGCATAACAAACAACCCCAAACCTCAGTGACATACAAAAATAAGCATTTATTATCTGGCTCAAAGGTGTGCACTCAGTAGAAGCAGTTCTACTTCCCCAGACTACAGAGAGGCTGTGTAGCTCTGAGCCACATGTCTCTCATTCTTCTAAGACCAGCCATCTACCTGGGGCACATTCCTCTCATGGTCATAGCAGAAGCATGAGAAGATAGCTCCACCCAAGTCAGCATATTTCAAATCTTTGCTCAGCTCACACCTACTAACATCCCATTAGCCTCAGCAAATCATGGCCAAGCCTAACATCAAAGGAAGAAATAAACATTTGCCAAACAACTATTCTTAAAAGCTCTAAAAATCATCTATATGTGCGATATATATATGATATATATGTCATTCATATATATATATATATATGACATACAGAGACTCTCTAAGCAAAAGCACACATGACATTAATGATGGGTTGTGTCTAGGAGGCGGAAGTGGGAGACCACAGTCAGGATGAGAGTGAAATTTATCTCTCCTCACCCTTTTGCCATGTTTGAATTTTGTACAATATACATAGATCATTTTCACAAAAGAAACCTTTACATCTGTCTGATGCACAAGGCATTGATTTTCATATGGATTGTCTATTTGACTCACATTAAATAGAGTGAGGCAGGCAGAAAAGGGATGATGACCCCACTTTGCAGATCAGAAGGGAACTGAGATCAGCCATGCAAAGCGCTTGCCCAAGGCCAGACAGCTGAAAAGGAGCCAAGTCAGGCTTGAAGCCAGATATGTCTCAGACCAGTACCGTCCCACCGTGCCACACAGCTTGCCACGGTCCAGTGCCCACCAATGCTGTCCCCTGCAGGGTCCCCCCTATGGACAGGCAAAGGGATCAACCCCTCAGTCCCACGTGGCAGAGAATGAATGTAGACAGCCCCTCAGAGAGCATCCTGTCTGATCTGGCCATTTTACAGATGAGTAAACAGAGGCCCAGACTCACAGAGCAGGTCCCTCTGTCTCTCTGTGTCTCAGATGGAACCTTAATAACCACCTGACAGGCTGTTTGGGGGATCAAAGCAGACCATGCATGAGAGGGTTTTGCACCCCAGAGAGTACGTGGCATGATTTGGGGACTCCCTTGACCAGCACCCATTCCTTCCCCACAGGAGAGCCAGGAGACAAGTGGGAACTCTATAACCTGACCCAGACCACAGTAGTGCAGCTCTCAGAGCGAGGGCAGCTGCTCACAGGAAAAGCACGAGGCCCCGAGCGCTGGGGCAGGGGGCAGGCTGCGCTGCTGCGATGGTGGGTGTTCTTTTTCTACAGCAAGTATGTCTTGGGATTGCTCTGCGGCAGATCAGATGCCTAGCTGGGGCTCCTTCACAGCTCAGCACGGAAATCCTTCCCTTAGCAAAGATCTGTCCCCGGGAAGGGCCCGGGTGGCTGCAGCGCTAAGAGCTCTTTCCTTCCCCCTCCCACCCGGGCGGGTTCCCCCTCTTGAGTCTCCTGCACAGCGGCCCCAAAGGGCAGCATCCCCTCTCATGACAGTGTGCTCTGCTCCCTGTCATCATCTCTCAGCTGGCAGCACAGGGACAGGTGGGAGGGAGCCAGTGGAGGCGCCAGACGCTGGGGAGCCAGCAGAAGCTAGGGGGGCCCCTTGGAGTCCCACTTAAGCCATTTTCAACTTTGCCTCAAATGGAAATTTCTGTGAGCTGCCTTGAAAGCTCCTCCAATGACTCATGTCACCAAGCGAGCTCTAGGAACAAATGGATGCTAATTATCCTGTGGAAGGGGAGACAAGTGGAGAATTTAAAAGAGGGGCCAGCTAAGCAGTTGGTGGGAAATCTGAAGGCTCAGAAAGGTAAGGCCTGGCTCCTCGCTCAGTAGCCAGCAGGGCAGCTCTGCTGAAAGGCCCAGGGTCTCAGAAGGCCTCTGCACAGCCCACCCTGCCGCCAGGCGCTGGTCCCCCACTGGCTTTGCAGCTGGGCTTACAGAGCCTCCTTCATGCAGTGGGGAGTCCAGGGGACTGGGATGAGAGGGCACCTCCCCTCCAGAGGCCCCACAGATAGCCCATCTTTGACATTCAGAGCTTGGGAATAATGCCTCTTTAAGCCCTTATGCCTCTTGAGCCCACCCCCAGGAGGAGGTCACAGAACACACCTGGGTTCCCTTTCCCAGGACAGGCTGGCCAGGACCTGAGACCAGAGGAGGAGTGGGCTGGGCTTCCAGCTCCCTGGCCCACCTGACCAAAGCCTTGTCTCCTGCCCCCGAGCCGCCCTCACACCCGGGAGCTGGTTCCAGGCACTGACCCCAGCTCACCCACAGCTGGTCCTTTCCAGCTCTCTCCTCCGTTTCGCTGCTCCATCCTGGCTCAGCCCTTCCTTCCCTGGTCCTGGGGTGCTCATCCCTTCCCTCACCTCACTTCTTCTCACTGGAACTTCCCCATTCTGCTCGCCTCCCCCAAAGGCTCCCCACCCAGCTGGGATCATGCGGTCCCCTGGGCCTGGCCACACTGTGCTTAGTGCCCTGGACTGTAAAGCGACTTGAGTCCCTCCAGGACAGGGGCCTGGCCCCTTTCACCCCGTTTCCTCCCCTCCCCCCAGACAGACAGGCACAGAGTGGGCACTTGGCACACACTGCTCCCAGGAGATGAACTGGCGCCTGGAAAACAGATCAGTATCAGCCCCTCAGCCCAGAGGGGGCCCAGCTGCTCACACCCACAGGGAGAGTGGGTGGCTCATTAAGAAGAAGCCAGATGTGGGGCGACTCTCCATTTCCCTAAACTTCCATCCACCCAAGAGGCTCAGACCCAAAGCATCACAAAAGCAACAGAGAGAACCGTGGGCTGGATGAGTGAAGTGGGAGAATCCCCAAGAACAGGGACCCACCCATCCTGCCCC